>VZTL01007300.1:85649-104930 GCA_013400535.1 Scopus umbretta
GCTGTATTGAGTGTAATGAATTATGTTGCATATGTGTTTTTAATAGCTATAAAATTATATACAAGCTTTTTTGGAAAAACAAACTAGTGAAGCACCTTTTTACACTGGATCTTTGCCGTGTCAAGGTGTACAGCTATTCTTTGCTACCTTGCAGATATCTATATCTATATATAGATATATATATATAAATAAAATAAAATGGTATCCTGTATCAACAAAGCATAGAACTCTTTTTAACCCTCATATTACTGTTCCTATAACTCTTTTTAAATTTTATTTTGAGTGTTACCTTCTGCAATAATTTATCTGTGGTTTGTACCTATGATTAGAAATTTAGTTACAGGGTAAATAGATCAAATTACAAAAATCCAACTACTGTAGCTGGAAGTTGTGAACCAAGTTTATAAGACCTTTTTCTTTTTTTTATGTATTTATTTCCAGTTAGCTCTGTGAGTTGGAATTTGAAAAGTCAGAACATTAGGAATCTACGGTGTCTTATTCAGGAATTTTNCCCCAGAATTGCTGTTGTGGGATTGCAGAACAAAATACAATTTCAATCCAGGGAGTTTCACTTGTGCTGTGAAATTCTGAATTTAATTATGGCCACTTAACTTTTTTTCATAATTGGAGAAGGAAGATTTCTTTATGGGAGTTCTCACTTGAAACTGTGAGAAGTCAGAAACATTTTACAGATTGGCTTACTCTTCGTACTGTTCTATTTAGGCTGGAGAAAGTAACCTAATTGTTATTTATTCATACAGTATCACTTTTAATGACGATGATCCTGGTGACTTTAAAAATCTGTTTAGAAAAACAGAGCTTCCAGTATTGGGCAGATATTTGAATTTATGAAGGCTTTTTTTAAGCAGTTGCAAATCAAATCTTACTTTTCTTTTTTTCTTTTCTTTTCTTTTCTTTTTTTTTTTTTTAAATATCCCCCTCCCTATCAGTATGTTGATACTCCCCAGGCATCCCTCCCCTTTTCCTCCTCCCCGCAATTCGTTTCTGGCACATACGCATACAAGTGAAAGGGCAGGGAGGTGGAAGTTGTTAGAGGCCTTTCCTTCTGCTTTTTTGGTGGTTATGGGAGTTAGCAGCATAAATCTTTATGCCTTTATGGGGAAGAATAGACCCATTTTTGTGTATACCTGTACAGAGAGATATATCTGTATATGAGATGTTGGTAGCACTTTGCTGAATGTGGACTTGCCCTCATGATGTACAATAAATACATATGAATGCAATCAATCTAAATCTATATATACATGCATACAGATGTATAGATGGAATATATGTTGTATCACACACATGTACATTAGTTGTAACATGAGTAAGTGTGTGAGCTAAAGAGAGAGACTATCCACGTAACGTATGTCTAACAGGTAAGCGCTTGTGCCAAACAAGGTTGTTTTAATTATTCTGAGGGATTTGGATGACGTCAGTGACTGATCTGAGCTTGGTCACCATTGATTTGTGTTACCTCAGCCCTCACAGTGGAGTTCCCTTGGTACATTTCTGCTTCTGTTTATTCTATATTAATACTCATTGAGGCCTCTTGCAATGCCAACCTCTTCTGCTTCTCTGCTCCATTGCCTCCATTCCAGCTCCTCTTTGTCCCCGCATTTCTACAGTTTCTCTTGCTAGCAGCAATTGGCTTTAAAGGCCCGATCCAGCTCTGCTTATGCATTAGGGACATTCTTTTGGTGACTGTAGTGGCAGCTGAATTGGGCCCTGAGCACTTGCTTGAACTTACGCAGAATTTCCCAGCTGTTCAATTGTGCTTGAGTATGACTGCGATTGATTTGCAGGTGAACACAAACTTTTCTTAGAACCTGATGCAAAGCTTCCTAGCATATTAAGAGGTTAACCCAGCATCATATTTGAGAGGTAAATGTCCAAAATGAGAAAAATGCACGCACTGAAAGTTATCTTCAATTTTCAGCCCCAGGGAGGAAAAAGGGAGTTTGGTTTGTGTTTCCCGTAATGGCGGCCGTAAGCAGAAGGCAGCCCTGTGTTCTGTTCTGAGCAGTGGGGCTGTCATCAAACATATCAAGAGAAACACAGCTCGTTACATTTTTACCATTAAACAGATTTTAAAACGAGCTGCAGAGTTGACCATTAACATGCTAGCACTTTGCATCTAACTGTGTATTGAATGATCCTCCTTGTGAAAGTAAATTGTGGTTTTAAGTATTTTATTTTCTGTTTTCTGGCTAAATGGAGCTTCTGTATCCTTTTAGCAGAAAGCAGCTGTCGGAAACCTGCTCAGTCACATTTAAGCACTGTTGAAAATCCTGGCTAACTTAGGCTTCGATTTCAATGGAGAGTGCTGCTCCAATTCTGTCATCGAGCTGTACTGCATTCCACATTTTCAGTATGGATATGGCACGATTTTTTCTTGGCCACAATTCAGCCATGGAATTTTGTCTTCCTTGCATTTCTATTAGAAAAAGGTAACTGGTGTACTGTTCCATCTGAGCTTTCATGCAATCATACACGATGATTTCTATAATACATATGTTCGGGCGTGTGTATGGGTATGTCTGTGTACTGTGTGTGTATAATACATATTTATATGCACACATATATTACGCTATTTCAGTTTATGTATGGGGAGAACTTACCTGTTGGTTCTCTCCTGATATATACTCATGCATACGTATATTAAATATGTATATAGAGTGTAGATGTCCTGCATATACATATGTATATGTTATGAACCTCGGCTGGCAATTTTTTTCCCACTTTTTGCAAATTGCTGTCCTTTATGACATATTTTCACTGAAGCTGCATTATGTAGAAGAAATGGAGAAATGTGTTATCAAAGTTTTATTTTAAAAAGGAGACTCTTAATTATCTAAAGCCATTTGTAATTGTCTTTTGAATTTTTACTGGAAGGGTTGTTATTTTAAAAAAGAAAAAGAAAAAAAAGAAAAAACTAAAAGCAAGCAGACAAGCCCTTATTCCCACCATCAGTTAGATGGACATAAAAAAGACATGGAAACACAAGTTTCTACATATTTATCTTCTTCAGGGGTTTCTGAGGCATACTGTAATCGCATTCTGCCCCATCCCCCCTTTTGTCCAATTATAATTAATGATTCATGGTTTCTTTTACACAGCTTTTTCCCTCATTACTTTACTTTCGTAAATCATTGTTCACCTCCTACATTCGATAGTACTGATATCACTAAGGAGATTTCATGTCCTTTTGTCCTTTTCAGGAGAAATACCAGTGCATCACTGTTGTGTTACATTTTAACATACTTTGTGGAGGATGGATGTTTTTATTGAAGATGTCTGTAACAAGTCTTTAACTTATTTAATGTGAGACGCCTTCACTGGAATCTATCGTTTGTTTCCAGCGAGTTTCTGCAACTCTTTTTTCACAAACATATTAAGTAGTTCCCTTCTTATTTGATGCCTGCGGTTTTACGGTTTGGGTTTATTGTTGTGGGTTTGGGTTTGGGGTTTTTTTTCCCTCCAATTCCCCAAAAAGTTTATCTGCAAGTGGAGCAAAACATATGTCAGCATCTCAACCAATATCCTTTCTGCAGTTAAGGGTAAATTTCTTTATTCTAGCTTGGATAAAAGAGACATTGGCAAATGGACAATCCAAAGTGCTTAGAGGGAATGCTCACTCTCTTAAGGCTGTCTCAGAGAAGTTTGTGTTTGGTGTCATTTTAAAGGTAGCTTGATCACGCTTTGATATCAGAAACAGCCTTGTAACAAAGAGCCTCGTACAGTTGTTTGGCCACTAGAGTTTAAAATGTAAACAAGTTGCAGTGGGAAAGCAAAGGTGAGGCAGTGTATTTTGAACCAGTGAATTGTAGCTTGCAAACGTATCTGATTTTGAAGTAACTGCATGGTAGCAAGGATTAGCAGTCTCTTACACCCCTTCCTTCTTCCCTCTCATCCCTGACACCCCCCCTCCCTGGTGTTCAGCATACCGTACATTGGGAAAAATAAGCAACTTACTCCAGCAAAGCTAAATCCACTTAATGACTGCTTAAAGGGAACATACAAACTTGCATTGCTGCATCCCGTCTCATGGTATTAGCTGGAAGACTAGCTAATACGCACAAAAAGCCCAGTCCAGGTTGCTTCTGCAGATGTGTCATTTTCGGAGAGTGTGGGGATGCCCTAGAAGAAGGGTCCCTTCCGAAGGGGTCCCTGGCAGCGATAGCAACTCACACCACTGCTTCTAGTGCTGGAGGCTCACGGACAGCATTCCAGGGATGGGTAGGAAAGCTCGTGTTTGTACTTTCCCTTTAAATAGGAAAGGATGGCTCACATGTTCCTCATACTTCTCAATGAATGTACTGTATTACCATTAAAAAAAAAAAAAAAAGAATCAATGAAATGATAATAGATTGGTCTCCTTTTGTTATCTGGTCCTTGTTTAATTTGTTTAAGGGTTTTTGTATACAAAAGTTTACATTTTTATGTATATTTTTCTTGTGTAAAAACTGATGTAATATGTGTATAAAACACTGTATGTATTATCTGTATATAGTGTGACAAAATGATTTTCTTTCTTTCTTTTGGATGTATTAATAAATCTTGCTGTGAAGTAGCTGTGTTTACTATGATGAAACCCTCTTCTCCAAGCCATTTTGCTAAGTCTGAGAGGTATGAATATTGCCTGGGCTGAAATCTAATCCATAAAGTGATTTATTTTTTCTTGTAAAAACATATCCTAAGTACAGTTATTGAGCTGTCCTTTGCTTAGATAGCTGTAGAGTCTGATTCTGCTCTTGCTTATTCTCTATTGCTTTCTAATGGCATTAGCTAATTAGTTTTGCAAACAAACTGGGGTCTTCAGTCTCAGTCCTGATTCTAATTATAGTGCTTTCTGGCTCTGGATCACTGGCCTGGAGACCAGATCCTCTTCGTCTTGTTTTCTGGTTTGAGTTTGCAGAACTGTACTTGAAATATAATCTAAGGGGTATAGAACAGAATTTTGTCCTATATGTTGTTATGTTTTCTGAGATTTAACAAATATATACCTGCTTCATCACCGAAACTGGTAAGTTGGAGTTTGGCGTTATTTTGAGAATTAGCTTGCGGATGAGAAGTGATGGTTGCTGAGGTGCTGCAGGGCCCTGGTCAGCTCTGGGGCAGGATTGCGAGGCCACGTGCCTGCGGCGACTACCTGGATCAGTAAGACGCTGGGAATTGCTACTGCCTTGTTCGGCCGCAGACAGCTGCGCACTGGGGAAAAGCTGCTACTGCTCTGCTGCGACTGGTGCGAACTAGACTGCCTTGGCTGGCACTAACCCCTTTCAGGGTTTGCTCTCTGAGAGTGGCTTTTCCACGCTAGCTTGAAGGATGTCCTCTGCTTAGACAGCACTATGCCTTGGATGCTCTGCTGTAAGTGATTGCTGCATCTTCTTTTCAGCGTTTGTTGTGTGAAGTCTTCCGCTTTGCTTTCTGAAATGAGTATGTGCTCCAACTGTGTTTGCTTTGCTAGTTTCCATCTCCAATGTGTTTGAGGTTGTGACTTGCAAAGGAAAAGTTGTCATGTCCTAGGTGAGACTGTCTTGCCGGTTCTGTTTTTCAGAAGCAGTCTCAATGCTTCCCTGATCATCGGAATAACTTATCAGCAGAGATTGATGAGAAGGGGATTTGGTAATTTGACTTTTCTTCTTAATGAACAGTGGCCCAGCCATTCTAGACAGTGCAATTAGAGCTCCATTTCAGTGCCTGATTGTAATTCAGGCTGAGGGATAAGCGGTGACAGCGAATGATGTAGTCTTCCATGCTAACACACACTGCAAAGGTTTCAGGGCAAAGGATAGAACAGGTTCGTGCTTTAATATCTTGCCTTTCTGGGAGATGGGAGTACACTGTAAGTGCTGCATCCAGACATATGTCAAGACAGTGATGGTGGAAAAGATGAGATGCTTAAAGTAAGCAAAAGGAGAGTCTGGCAGCATAAGTTCAATCCAGCGTGGCTGGAGAAAAATCTACCTCAAGCTTGTCCTTTCTAGGGAATTTTCAAGGTTATGGGCCTGAGGCATTTGGACACTATATGGGTGTGTAACAAGGCAGTTCTGGGCTGTTACTGATGTGGTACTGGCTGTGCATGTGGATGTCACAAAGTTGATCCTAGAAAGTGCTCCTGTCTTGAGTAGCATGGGACGTCAAAATGGCGAGAGGTGGAAGAATTGATGGTTATGAGGAAAACAGTTGTTAAAAGTCTGCTTTTAACAAAACAGCAAAAGTAAGTTGCTACTTGGTGTAAGATTTGAGGCCACAATGAGCAGTAAGAAGGTGGAAGTTAGGAAGATGTGGGCTTTTCCCTAGGGATAACTTCCCTGGCAGAGGCAGAGTTGCCTGGTCTGGTCCCAAGCTATGCTTGATGAGGGATGGGCTGAGACTGCTCTGCTGACTACGGCAGAGACCAACTGAATCACCTGGGCTTTTTTTTCCAGCATTTCCATGAACAACAAAGAAATACTGCTCTTAGAAAATGATTGCATGGCGCTCAGCCTGTAACTTTACAAAAACAATTGGTCATTGTTCCAGAGCCACATTTCAAAACACAAATAGATTTTGTTTCAAGTATCAATTCAGGAAGAATGTGGTACATCTTTCTTTGTATTTTGACAGTCCTCTCGAGCTCCAACAGTAGCCTTTTAATAGCTGGCAATTATTTTCTCAGGAAAGCTCATTCAGTTTCTACTTGAAAAGCAGGTGACATTTTGTTACAAAAGCAAGTGTTGCTCCTGCATTTGGTGAAGCAATTGGAAGGAGAAACCTTTATTAAATTTGGGAGCTGGCTTCCTGCAGAGGTGAAGACAACCTCTGTGTCTCCCAGCATAGTCATGGGCAATTGTCCATGGGGGGGCTATCTTCCACACTCCCCCCTGGAGCCTACATCCCAAGCGTAGGGCTGGTACTCTGCAGCTGTCACGTCTGAATTGGAGATACAAGATGTTTGTTTTAAGGGGCTAAGAGGTAGTTGTTGTGTTTACTGGCATGAGGTTCAGCCCAGGAATGGCTGCCTTGTTTTACTGCTATTGCTAATTTATAACTTGTGGAAGGTGCCAATGAAGAGTCTTGGTTTCACTGAATCTAGTAAGAAAATTGGTGTGCTAAAAATGTCCCTGAAAGCAAAGTAGCTTTCATATTCAGATGTATTCTTGTGCTTCTGTAGGGGAACAGTAATACAAACTTTCTATGCCCACATCCAAGAACTCCTTTGACAGATGTCCTTAGGACTAAGAGGCTTGCATGTCCGGTTCAGCCCTCACATCTCCCTTGCAATAGCTGCCATAGCCACCAGTGTGGAGGGGAGTCCTGTAACGTGAACTCAGTCTGGTTCTGCTGCCTGTTTCTGCTGAGCTTGTGCACCAGCTTCAGGTTCTTGTTTGTTAAAATTGAAAATGTAAAGCCTTTGCTTTAATGCTGTGCAACTCTTGGTGGAAGAAACCCCCCTGTAACCAGCCTGCAGCTGTCCTGGGGGGGTGTCTTGCAAATCTGATCTGTGGAACCCTCTGTACTGTGATGCCTACCAGGAAGCTGATGCTGGTTAGGCTGCTGATACAGACGTAAATGCTGTCACGCTGGTCAATATTTTCTCACAGCTCCCTTGTGTTCTGCCAGCCCACAGTTCCTGCGAGGGTGTCATGGACTCCAGCCATTTCCAGCTTCCCCAGTGTAGTTGCATTTGATGCAATGGCCTCCACAACAGGAGAGAGTGCTTTGGTGAGAGAGAGGGGAAGGGGGTCTTCCAAGCTGCAGACTGGTGCTGTGAGCCTGCACTGTGACCCTAGGGAGGGCAGTAAGGCTTGTGAAGAGCACAACTGGCATCTGACACAGCACCCTCCCCATCTGTATAGTCCTTCACCAGAGCATCTCTGTGGTACCTGGTAAAACAGGGTATGGCTCGTGCTAAAAATAATATCACAGATGGTTTCTAAGTGTGTTGGAGCATTTCTTTTCAGGCTGTGGCTTTCTTGCACTGAGGCTTTGCATGTGCTGAGAGCAGCAGCGCTCGTGAAGAAATGCATTGGTCCCAAACGCCACCTGAAGGGGTAGCACCAACCTTGCCTCACACAGCTGATGCCAAAGCATCGGCAAGAATAAAGAGCCTGATTAATGTCAGATATGGGTCAGTACTCTGCCAAAGTTTGATTTCAAGCTGTGAGTCTCTGTCACAACACCGCCCCATTGGCAGAATTGGTCCATGTTTGTGCCAGTGGAATTTGTGCAGAAGTGGACCCTGGAAGAATTAATGAATCTTTCCCAAAGTGACTGTTGTCACCATTTCTACACTGGGCACATGGTACCCAGTTACAGCTTCCCTGTGTCTCTCCATGGCCAGCTTGGTGGTGCTGGTCCCTTCCAGTGAGAGCTGGCTGAGTCTGAGGACCTTGAAACTGTTAGCAGTTTTGGGCAGGTCTTCAAAACAATGCCTTTGTCAGATTTTATTTTCCATTTGCTAATGAAAAATGTTCTTTGCCATCACCCCATTAGCATGAACCCAACTGGGATGGGCAAAGATGTTTGAGGGGTGATTCCTTAAGTGCCTAGAAGCATATGAATGGGTTAAATTCAAGACACATGTGGCATCTGGGGGGTCTTCTCTGCACATTCCTGCTGCTTGTTGGTGCAGACATTTGAACTTGCTGCCTGAATCAAAAGACATGTATTGGCATCAGTAGAGGATATCTCCCTAAGTGTGTCATCTTCTATAATTTGTGTTCTCAGCAATTTGCATGCATTTGCTATGGCTGCTTTAGTAAAGAGCTTTTCTAGTCCAGCTGAGTGTTCAAAGTCAGTAAGGCCACTTGACTTATATCCGAGAGCACTTGGTTGTTGGGGTTTTTTTTTTGCCCCAACCAGTTTATTGCCTTGTTTAATCCTGCAGAATTTAATTTTTCTGTTAACCAGCATTTGCTCAGTGGAGCCAGCCAGTTTCCTCTGTTACTAATCTCATTTTTTCTGCTACTGCTTGGGTCCTACTGTTTAATATAGCTCGGGGGGGGGGGGGGGGGGGGGGTCCTCCTCTTTTTTTGCCTTATGTTTTGTCCATTCCATACAATGTTTTTGTCTTGTCTTCTCCATCTCCTTTCCCCTCAGACTGCAACTAAAATTGTTGCTGAAGAGATTCTGGTAAGCAAAATTAGATTCCTAGAACTCAGAATTGTTCCTTGTCAGACTTTATCCTCTTCACTTGGCTCCTTTATCTCTACCAGCTCTGCCCATGTACAAGGCCTTGCTCATCAGAGCTACTCCTAATACCCCTAATAAAGCAATTAGAATCAGTCAAAGTCTCGTACAAATATGTATGTTGTCCGAGGTAGGCCCTTTCAAAGATGATGGAGATGAAGATCTTGACTAATAATCTGTCTTAGAAAAATTCAGCAAAGCTGCTGCAATATTTTGCATGCCTTGCAAAGCTGGCTGCCTGTAGCAAATTTCCTGTGATGACATGCCAAAAAGATGATGCCTTTATCAGACACCATTTCCCATTAAAAATGCTTAAAAAGCTAGCGGTCCTGCTCGTATCGGTTCCCAGTTTGCTGTGATGTTGTCTGCTTTCACACAGCCCTGTGCTATGGGGGGCAGAGTGTTTCACGAAGACCTCGCAGTGTCTCTTTGAGTATGTCCCTGCTTTTGGGCAGACTTTGCCCGCAGGCAGCACTGCTACCATCTGCCTTTGCCAGGTGACAGAGAGCGGGACTGGTGGGTGGCAGCTTAACTCTTACTCAGTTAATTGAATACTTGCAGGCACTCTTTTCCTTAATTTTCCCCCAATAACATGGGATATTTACCTGCAAGCTTTCCACCTGTCTCTTCCTGCTTGTTCCTGGATTTTATGACTGGTGCTCTTAACCAATGCCAGAATCTGTATCTGGCTGCTCTGACCCTAGACTGTAAGAGACAAACCACGCATGGATCTTCTAGTGACTCTAAATGTAATCTAAGCTGTACAGAAAATGATGGAGGATACAAGCAGAAAAGAGCAAGTGACTCAATGTGAATGAATCTGTGCAGCATCGGTGGGTGACACAAAAAGACACTGTCCTTGTCTTTCACTTCTGGTGCCTGCATGCATTTTGGAAGCTCAGCTCACAGGCTCTCCGTTGTCCCATGCAGCTCACCATCGCTGTGGCACCTGGCAACACAGCTGGCTTCACCATCACTTTGCATGCTTCTTGCTGCACATCCTCCTCCTTGACTATGTGTTGCCCAGTGGCTGTCTCCTCTGGTGGACACCCTGCAAATTTTGCTGTCTTACACGCCAACCTACTCCAGCGCATCCAAGCTCTTTCTAGCAGGTCTCTCTGGTCTGCTTTCATCTCTTGTCCAAAGCTCCAGTTTGCAGTCCATGGAGTTATGGCAGACAGTATTTTTCATTCTCTTACTGCCTTATCAGCCCCCCCCAGCCTATGTTGCTCACCCTGTCCTATATGGGCAGCCACCCAGGCGTGAAACCCCCTGGCTGGAAAACTGGTGTTTTTTCAACATCATGTCCCCTCCATGTTACTCTCTGTTCCTGTCATAGAAACGCAGCCTGTGGTGCATGATTCATAAATACATCAAAACTATAAAAGAAAATCCTCTTTTTACTTTGGTCATCTCTAATGCCATAAAAATAAATCCACTCATTCATATAATTCATAATTCAGCCTTGTTTTCCTTCTGCCTCCTGTTTTTCCACCAACTGCTTGGGATTTGATTTGCAGTGGAAGGTGGTGTTTGATGGAAGCGATACACCAATGAGAGCAAACGGCTTCAACCTCTTGCACTTGGAGTATTAAATTTTATGGCTTTCCCAGTGCTATAAAACCAACACGTCCTATTTTATTTTTCATTTTGGACATCATTCTGTTTATTTTTCTTGCAAGGTTTTATACCAAGATAAGCGTGCTCAGAGGTTTTTGTTTACTCTGGGAAAATGGCTTGGCAAAGGAAAGTATTACTGTACAGGGCTTGCATTATGAAATGGGTTTATGGCTGTAATTTTTACATGTAAGATGCCAGACCGTTAGCAATTGAGAATTAAGTTTCGTACTTCTATTTTTCAAACAAGTAATTTGCTAATTATTTATCTAGGGATTATTTCTTGCTATTGGCCTATCTGAGTCCATGTCATAATAATCCTGCTGTCATGATCTATGCAGGAGAGAAATGCCATTCCTGGGGTAGAGGTGGAGAAGGAAAGCAGTGGCGAGAAGAGGGCAGTGGTCCCTTGAGCTACCTCGCTGGTGGATGTGTACAGCATGCAATGGTCAGCAGAGACCCATTTTCCCACAGGACGTAACCTAGTGTTAACACCGTCAACTGCAAAGGTCTGTTTGCCCCAGCTGCAGAGCAGGACCGGGTGGATGCCTGCTGGGTTGCTCTCCGGGTGAAAGCAGCCTGCTTGCGCCCACACAAATGTGCAATGGTAGAAGAGCGTTGTCATCACAGATTCAAGTAAGACTAAGGCAGGACTGTAGCATATTCTTGCTTGAGATTCAGGCTATTTTCTGCAACCTAAGACTGGGACCTGAAAGCCATGGTTTTGGATCATTTTAACTTTACGGCCGTAGCCTGTGTTGAGTCTCAGACAGCATCGCAACACAATGGCTGCCTATCAAACTCACCCCCCAATGAAGAGACTTCTCTGTTGGATCAGAAAGCTTCAAATCAAAAGGTTTGAATTTTCTTTTTTCTTCACCAATGAAAACTTCCTGGCAGTGTGGCACAGCTCACCTGTTTAGTCCCCCCAGGTCTGAACTATGCCCAAATGGAGCCGTGTCCTCCAGACCAGCACTGGTGTCGACGCTCCCCCTGACCTGTGCCAGGCTGGCAGGGCTATTTGAAAGGACCTCTGTCAGAAGTGTGGTCCCCAGCAAGCATATGGGAACTGCTAAACGTGGTGTCAGGCCCTGGGAAGGAGCAAGCGGTGAGAACCCAGGCAGACAGCCAAGGGCAGGGCAAAGGTGCTGCAGCTTACCACAGAGGGAGACTTGACCTACTTGGTTCATCATCTTTAGTTTTGCATTCCTGGTTTTATTTCATTGCCCAAACACTGCAAGGAGCAGCAGGCTGTTGTAAGAGGTTTTTGTAATATAAGTATTTCCTGAGTTTTTAGTAATCAACCCAAAGTTGTTCTTGACCTGTGCCAGGTTTATTCCCGTTGGCTGTGCTGGGGCTGCCAGCGAGCACCCAGCAGAAACAACAGCGACAATGTGTGAGCTGCAGGGCTGGGGCTATGCAAGGACTGTGCAGGGGATGCTGAGGAGGGGGACGAGGCCCTCGGTTCCAATTGTTCTTTTCAAACTCAGAAATTACATCTTGCAATATGTGGTAGAATCTGTGCAGGGGCTCACATGTGCAGAACCGATGCTCCCCAAGCTGCGTGAGATAAGGGAAAGCGTGGGGATGTGGAATAGCTTTATTACTTTTTTCAAGGGGAGATTCTCTTTCACTTTTCATTTCCTCTTGTGTTTCCTTTCTGTATTTGTGCTTTAGCATTAGGTTTGATTCTGTTTTCATTCAAGTGAAGGCTTACATATTTCATCAGGGTTGTCTTTTTTGTTTTCAGGGCTGAAAGTCCCAAACAATATGAAGCAGTCACAGCCACATACACATCTGGAGTCCTTTCATCTGCTCCAAACAGGCACTTTCCTTTATTCCTATTCACCCTCATTACTTAATTTCCTAAAGAGACTGCAGCTCTTTAATGCCTGAGTGACGTATGTCAAAATGTCTCGCTATGCTCTTCCACTATGTGATAATTCAGTATATCCTGTTTCCAGAGCTGAGGAAATACATTTCCTTCACTTTAGCTCATTACTCTTTAGGAAATTGCTTTTCTTCAATTATTCTGGCAACGTGGATTTTGACAGCTCCAGACTCGCCAGGTGAAGCTCCTGCAGTCTCTGCAAACACTTTTTTTCCTTGAGTCTTCTCTATCATCTGTCATGTCCTTCCTAGACAGGACCTTTTATTTTGGACTTTTCTTACCTTAGGCTGAGTGTCAGGACACAATTTACAATGCTGATCCTGAAGGTTTACCAAAAAATGGTTTACTATTCCCTCTCTGACAAGGTAATGCGTTGCTTTGCAGGCTCGCAGAGATCTCCACAGGTGAACTTGTATTACCCATTCCTGTGCTAATGTAACTTTTATGGCCAAGTTTTATAAAAAAAGCCATCACTTGCATTGTCTGGAACAGTATCTTAAAGAAAGCATTAGCAAAGATAAACTACAGGGAGCACTCCTCAGCACTTTCTAATCCAAGAGCTACTTAACCTATCTGGAGGAAAAACCACAGATTATCTTGCAGAGAGCTGTCATGAGAGCTTTCACTTATAACCGAATACAGATGAGCCCAAACTTCGATGGTCTGAGCTCTGCTCTCCTTCCTCCTCTGCACTATTGCTTGTGCATGTAGGAAGATGGCCTCCCCCTTTCCCACACCCGTGGTCCCCAAGCCCCCTCCCCAGTGGCATCCCTCGTGCTGGTTTGCGCAGTAACTCCAGCAACTTCTTGCTGGTCCTTTCCTGGCACTTTGTGGTGTGCTCTGATGTTGTCTTAGGAGACTCAGAGAGAGGGTGGCCCCATGCTGAGACACCTGGTTACCTCATGGCTAAACCAGGAATGTCCTGTGCTCCTGCACATGCTTCCTGATCTTGTAGGCTGCTAATAGCACCTTCCTACCTCTCGGGGACATCTTGAAGAGAAAGTATGTGACTGTGAGAAGTTCCAATGCCATGTGAGGGGGGAGGTAGCACAGATGGAAATCTAGACCAGTTCATAAGAAGAAAACACTACACCAACACAAGGAACTATTTATTCTTAATGAGAATCTTGCATTTGAATCCTAGACCTTAGTAAGCCCATTTTTTATTCAAAACTGTTTCGCTGTACCCTCACGAGGGTCATGACTACAAACCGCCCCACCTCTTCTAGGGCCTGTCCTGGCCCAGTCAGTCATCTGTCTGCTGCAGAAATCCCATGTGCAAGCAGAGTGATTCTCCTTGTTTTCAGTTTCTATCAGTTCTAGGTGACAAGTTAGAGAACAGCAGTCCATGGCTCCATGCTAACCTCTCTCAGGAAGTAAAGGCTCACGGCTCTTCCCTTTCACCATAACCCACCAAGAATTACATGTTTTATGGCAAAGTTTCCCCTTCTTTAATCAGCCCTCCTCCACTGGCGATGCTGGGTAAGATGCATTTATTTGCTGGAGACCTGCAGACACATGTTGACATTACTCCCTTCCTAACCGCTGCTCTGAACATGTATCTCATTTTCAGGTGTAATGAACCTCTCTAAGCTTCTCCTTTTCTCATGTTCAACTCTGAACATTTTTTGGCAGTTTCCCATGACAGTCTGACAGGAAAGAAGCTTTGCTAGATGAATGTACTACTTGCTGATTGTTTTTTTTCCTCTTTTGTGATGAAAAAGCTCCTGTTGGGTATTCATCACCTGGGCTTTCCTTCAGGAGAGAAGACAGACTGGCTGGTGGCAGCTTCAGCATTAACGGGCTCTCAGGTAAGTGAGCCTCATGATCCTTTTAGGGACACGGCAACTGTTCCTGCCCGGCTTTGCAAGCAGTACTGGCTGCTCTGTCCTGCTGGTGTGACTCTTCTGAAGGCTTCACTAGCTTGCCTTAGATTGGTCCTGGGTTTTGTAGCTGTTTTGTTGCCGGTTTTAAGGCAGCCTCAAACCCACAGGTGTGCTCTCCTATTGACAGCTCTTTCACCTGCAGTTAAAACCAGAGGAAAATTAATGGCACCTGCAAATGACATGTGCTTAAATACTGAGATCTTCATTTGCAAGTACAATCAGGTATTTTGGTATCTGAGGCCTGTGCCCTCATGCATCTGCATATCTTAAGCATGTGAACAGCTGGAATTTGCTCTGCAGACCTGCTCACATTGGTAGGCAGGCGCGCTGGTGTGGCTGTGCACAGCATAGTGGGGATGTCTCCTCTGCACGCCCAGCTTTGTGCATGTGATGTTGGTGATCCCTGCCAAAAAAACAGCTCCTGCTTTTCCTCTGTCCTCCAGTGGCTTTGGGAAAGGCTTGCTGTGGTTCCCTTCAGGACACCTGATTGTTGCTGAGGACCCAAGACTCACCTTGGATCTCACACCAGGGTACCCTACCCCAGCTGGTATCCTGCACCACAGCCAGAGGTGAGATTTAGGTCTGGGAGACCTGCCTGGCCCGCACTGAACTCAGCATGGCCTTGGCCACTTACGTAGAGGAACCACACGTCCTCGTTCAGGGGCGCAGTATTCTGGAGCCCATCAGGACCTCTAGGTTGCCTCAGCTCTGCAGAAGGGCTGCGTGTGTGTCTTGTGCAAGCAGTTAAATTGGGCAGGGATGCATTGCTCTTCCTCTCTGTTGTTCCCCCCAGCTAATCTCAAGTCATTTTGAAAGCTCATATTTTGATCTCACTGTATACAGTAAACATAACAGCTCCAAACCGTCATCCCGGCAACACGTGGTAATGCCATTGCTGCACTTGCCATCAGTGTGCAAGGCTTTTTGCCATGCCCTGGGGCTTGGGGCAGCGAACAGAGCTGGCTCATGGTGCTCCCAGGCTGGCGAGGGGATCAGACAGCTCCAACACACTCGCAGCCCATCCAGCAGGACCTTGCACTGGGGAATATGGGTGGAGGTTGCTCCCCAGCCCCACGCACCCCTCAGAGATGGGCAGCAACAACAGCTGCTTCCTTGAGGAGCAGGGAGAGGGGAGCTTCAGCGGTGGGATGGGGAAGGGGGTGTCGCATCGCTGGCTGAGGCAGCAGCTAAGTGCAGCCATGCCCATGGCAGCCCCGAGCATTTGCCCGAGGGGCTGCTGGGGCGAGGGCCCATGGGGATTTCCTGGAGAAATGGAAGTGCTGTTCTTTGAATCTGAAATGAGGTTTTAGGCACCTTGTCTGCCAGGCTGCTTTGCAGGTGGCTGGAAAGTCAAATGCTTGCAGCACCGTTCTGTCCCCTGGGCTCTGCTGCCCCACCAGGAGCCAGAAACCCCAGGGGCACGGCTGTGCCTGGGGCTCAGTGCAGGGGCTGTCAGGGTGCAGGACCAGCATTGCCTCTTCAGTGTTACGAACACGTGGAGCACAACACGTGGCAAATACTCATTTTAATTCTAATATTTGGTTGCTAGAGCAGCTGCTCGACCCCCAAACCTCCCTGCCCTCCATCCTATAGGGGTATGACTGAAGGACTGCCTGCGCTTCCCCCTGCAGCTGAGGCTGGTGATGTTTCCTGGTCCCTGTGGGGCAGCTTTGAAGCCCGGTGGCGAACAGAGCAGCCCTGTGCTTGGCCAGGGGATGGCAGTGGCCCTCCTTCTCTTGTCCTGGCTTCCTCACATCTCAGAAAGGGCTGAGGCTGCTGTCTCCTCTGTGGTGTGGCCATGGGTAGCACGGTGCAAGGCTGGTGTTGGCAGTGTCATGGCCCGGCCCTTGTGCTGGGTAAGAGGGAAGCATGTTTCTGAAGCTGAATTGCTGAGAAAATGCTGGGCTGAGCACGCACGTGGGATGGGCTGAGAGAGCTGCCGTGGAGACGGCCGCCCGGCAGGACAGATGGACGATGTGAAATCATTAGACAGGCAAGTAAGCCGTGATCAAACGGAGCAGAATTACCTGCAAATGCAAAAAAATCAAAGCGTGTCGGAGAAAGCGGGAACACAGAAGGGATAAAGAGCTCAGCATTAGCCTCCTCTTGGGAAGAGCATCAGGGCAATAATAACTTGCTGGGGCTTTGATTTCTGGTGAATGCCTACGACGTGAGTGATTTGTTCACTGCTGGCGGAAGATTTTGTTGAGGGTGAGGAGACCATGGGGAGCAGCCCACGCTCGGTGGCTCTCTCCAGATAAGGAACCGTTTGATGTTGCAGCACCTCCGCTGTTGGAGCGGGGAGAGATGATGGGCTGCTCTGCATGGGCACTTCAGTCCAGCTGGCAGCAGGCAAGATCCTTTATTACTGTTTCTTATTATTACTGTAATTGTTGTTATTATTATTATTATTACTATTATTTGTTATTACGGACACCTGCCAAGACACACAGGCCATTTTTTCTGCCTTCCTAAATGCCAGCACCTCTTTTGTTAGCAGTGAATCTGTGGGCACGTATCTGGGCAAGCCACAGCCTACCCTGCCTGCGTGCCAACGTGGGGGCATTCACAGGAGCTCCTTGGCGTGAACTGGGTCAGGCGTGTGTGTAGGGTGTGCACATCTGTACGACAGACTGTCATTTCTTAACCTTCTTGCTCTTTTCTCTGCACTGCCATGCTCGGACCAGGGAAAATCCAGTTCCAGTATGTGGAGAAATGTGTTTCTCCCTACCCTTTTGAATGCCCAAACCTTGGTGGCTCACAGGGCTGCGGGCTGGGTATGTTTGTGTCAAGTTTCTGACACATCTGTAGAAAGTCAGAGATAAAAGACTTTAAAGTGGTGATGTTTTCAGGTGCAGAAAAACTGACTAAGACCATTTGGCATCCTCTGCATGGGACTCCTGCTGGTGCAGCACCCTGGTAGCTCAGCCATCAGCCCTCCTTGGGCCCTTTCTAGGCGCAGGCACGGCGTGTGGCACCGGCTCTGAAACACACCGCACATGGCAGCAGGAGCACTGCGAGACCACGGGGAAGTCTGGGTCACTGATGAGGCTGTTAGCGCTCTTTCAGCCATCTTAATGTACAAGTCCTTATGAGAAGACTCTGGCTTAATCTCAGCTCAACTGGAAAAATGCCGATGACTAGAAATGTCATCAGCTGCCTGTGGGCCAGGCTGGCCCTGAGCTGATAAGGAGCAACGCAGAATAAAAATGTCAACACAAAACTGGAGAAACACAGGGGCTGGTTGCATCTCTTCTCCATCCTGCAGGAAGCAGGGCCCCTCTGCTGCCAGCCCTTACAGCAGTTAGACTTTCCCTCAAGTCTCAGCAAGAAACTCTGCTCTCTCTTAGAAAAGAGGCTGATCTCATGGCTGCAGAGAAAAAACAAAGCTTTTGCTCCATGGTCTCGAACAAAGAGGGTAAGTAAACCCAACTTTTGTTGCTTTAACTTTTTAATGCAAATCTTATGATGTTCTGGGTTAGACCCTTGTTTTCTTGAAGCTCTGGTAGATGGTGGGAGGAGACCCAACCAGAAGGAGAGCCAACCCACCTCCCTCGTTGGCCACCTGGGACCATGGGCTTCGAGCACCATCTCGGCACTAGATTTGAGCAGCAGCTTCTCTCACCCCTTTGGGGTAAATGCAAAGTGTGCACTCAGGACCCCATAGGAACACCAGCTATTGTGGCCCTTGGGCAGGGAGTAATGCCAGAAGTGATTAATGTTCCCTCTCTGGAGGGAGGGACATGTTAATTCTCCACGGGGAACGGTGAATGGGGTGCAAAGCTCAAACCTTGCAATTTCCAGAGCAGAACAGTGTCTGAGAGTGTCACCTAGACCTTGAATCTATCTGTGTCCCTTTTCCATGTTTACAGAGAAAATAAAATCTAAAGAAGTTTAGGGAAATATACTTGCACAGCCAGCAGATTATAAGTAACCTATGAACTCATGAAAGTGACCTGTGAACATTTCCACCCGTGCTTTAGCGAGAAATCTTTGAAAGAAAGACAGGAGCCAGGGAGAAGAGAGGCAGAGAGTGATTTATAAAGGCTGCAGCTGGCATCAATGCTGACTTTCTGTCACGAAAGCACTGGGGTTTAGGCTGAACGGATTCCTCACCCCCCTGGATTCCTTGGCCAAACTCCGACCCTGGGATTTGCTGGCTCTGCCCAAAGCACAGGAGCCACCTGGATTGGTCTCCTCGTACCTTACCGCACCAGCCCTGATGGCAGCTCTGCCCTGCGAGGCCCCGTGGGCTGCATCGTGCATGTGTGCCCAGCGGGAAGCGTGATGTTTGTGGATGGTCTTGTAGAGGCTATTGCTTCTCTGGCCGGGCGTGCGGCGACAGTCCACTCGCAGCTCAGACAAACCTGCCTGACGGAGCTTCCCTCAGCTCGCTTTTTGCCAGCTCTCATGCTTCTAGTTACGGGATTACCTCAAAGATTAAACCCCCAACCTCCCTGCCTGGTTCCAGGCTCATCTTCACGCACGCGGGCCCTGCGGGCAGCCGAGTGGCGGCTCACCTGCTTACAGCGGTGCCGGGGAGATCTGGGTTGAGGCCTGACAGATGCTGGCAGCAGAAATGCCCTATTGCCACCGGGGGGACGTGGCGAGGGGCAGACCCCCGCCGCCCGCCCGCCCGCTCCGGGGGCTCGGCGCGGATCAGGGCCCGGCCCGGCCCCGCTAGGTGGAGCTCGGGCCTCACGCAGC
>VZTL01007301.1:0-12411 GCA_013400535.1 Scopus umbretta
CAAACAAACACCCGCTGCACGCATTAAAAGCTTGTGGATTTGGCAGGGAATTTGACATAACCTAAGGCGCCTAAATGTGACATTAGGAAAGGTGTGCCACATCAGAGCATGTCAGTAAACTGGCATCGCCATTAATCCTGCAAATCAAGACAAGAGATGGCTCTATGCCTTCTGGCTGTTACAGGCCAGGGATGACACATGTTAGAGACGTGTTTTCCCGTGCTACTCCTCACACGGTGACAACTCCTCACTCTTGTCCCTCTCCCCACGAAAACCCCGTGGGCTCCATACCTCGTCACCAGCAGGAGAGATGCTTGCACAGAATATGAGGCCTGGCAAATTCAGTCCAGAATACACTTGCTGAAGTCAATTAGATCGCAGTAACATTTCCCAGCGTGCACATTCCTACGAGGAAAAAGAAAAAAAGAAAGAACTATTAATTGCGAAATGGAAATATTAGGGACCACAGAGCCTGGGTACGCATCTATCATGCATCTCCTTGCGCAAGTAGAAATTCTGCAGGAGAAACTGGCAGCATGTAAAGAGGAGCCTGCCTCCATCTAAAGAGAAATCGGAACAGGAAAATACACTGACTGTGCTCTCCATATCAGTCCCTGAGGCCGAAGGGCCCAATTTGTTGTCAAACACATTTAAGATAATTCCTCCAACTTCAGCATAGCATAGTAAAAGCCAATATAAATGGTGGGATGAAAGCAGAAAAGCCTAAAAACATGTGTGGATGGATGCGGTGGTGGGACTGAATGTAGTTATCCACTGCTACAGTTGCTCCTCTTAAAAGATCTGTGGTTCACCAACCACCTTTCTAATAAGGAGGTTTCTATAGTTTAGGCTAGAGAAAAATGCATGCACAAGCTGAAACAAATCAACTAAAAAGAAAAACCGACCTCCTTCAACCTCTAGATGCTTTTAACAGCTAATTGCAGAAATGATTTGCAGAACTTGCATTTGAGGGGGGTAAGAAAGGGGGAGGGAGCAGCCAGCAAGACGTGACAGAGACATGCTGCAAATAATGTCCCAGCAAAAGATACCCTTGTCCATTTGATGTATTTAATATTAAAATAACAAAATGTCTTTAACAATCAGGTCAATTTAAAATAAAATATAAGAACAGTAACCATTCAGCATTTTATGGATTTACTTCTATTTAGAGATCAAAGTCTCAAGACTCCAATCCCTCCCTGGTATGAAACCTTTGCATACACTACGTGGTGAAATGAAACCCACAAGGGGATCCTGCTGTAAACTCTCTGAAGCTAGCCTATGCAGTTCAGGTTTGCATTAGTTGGTGTTGCACATCTTAACTCCTATTTTTCCCTTACAGAGAGTAGGACAACCCTGTGCTGTGGACGCAAGTGCACAGTGGACACAAAGTGAACAGAGCAGTGCAGCTGAGTGGCTTTTGGGAAGCACAACTGGCCAGTGATTGAAGTGGCATTCCAAGTGGTTTATTCTGTTTGTTTGCAGAATTAAGGATACTTTAAAGTTGCTTTCATCTAACTTTGAGGCACGCTCAAACTTACAAACTTTTACACTAATACTGGCCAAGGGAAAGAAACTAAAATAAATACTTTTAAAAAAAATCATACAGAAAAATAGAACTTTCTTCTACAGATGCTCTGAATATGTGCAAACACATACACACCTTCTCCCTTCCTTCTGAAGTTCAGTAAAAGAGGAGGCTTCTTCCCTGAGCACAGAATTTGTCCCCATCTGGTTCCATTTTTTTACTATTCTCTTTTTTTTTTTTTCTTTTTTTTCTCCCTTCTCTCTCATTCCAATCCATATTTATTTCCTTTTGTTTAGTCTGTACTCTTTACTCCTGTTCCTCTTTTTGCAGATTAATTCGTTAGGGAAAGAAACATTCTTTCCTTGGTTTTTATAATGCAAGCTGGTAGAACAGGCCCATTCAGAAATTCCCCCTCAGCTACACCTTATCCCACTCTTTCCCTACTCTTTCAGTCCCAGTTGTCTGTGATCACTCCTGGTAGCAGAGTAAAAGTGTTAGGTTTATTTATTTAGGAAAGTGTATCAGCTTATTCTTTAATTCAATTTCAAATATGTGGCGCAAACCACTGTGCGGAGACTCAACTGTATTATTTATGAGCCATTATATTTATCTTAAAACAACTCCTAATCTGTTTGAGATGAGCCACTATAAGTCAGGATTAGGCTGAAATGAAAATGTCTGCAGCGGGATTTTACTAAATTGCTTTTAAATCACATTCTTTCTTAAACAGAGTTGAGTTTCACAGTGTTCTGGTGAAGGCTATAAACCCTAATAAAGCAGAAAGGCTGATTTTGGGCAGAACTCTGGCTCCTTTGCAAAACTTGCTGGTTTTACAGAAGCAGAGAAGGCCAGCTAAGGCCAGAGCCTTCTGCACGTTAAACTCCAAGTTCAAAACCCGAGAGCAAGCTTTGCAAGGCTGCAGATAATGAGCTGCAGAGCTGTAAACTACCAAAATGAGAGCCCTGTTATTTCCAAATTCCTGAGACCCTCAGCACCCCACAGCAGAGCTGGACCCAGCATCCGCCTCCCTGGGCAAAAGGACGTGAGGACTTCCCCGCTCACACAGCCTGGTCCTTCCTGAGCCCCTGTGCTTGCTTTACGTAGATGTTTCTAGGCTGACATCAGGATGAATGCACTAGGTGATGTGAGGAGGGTAAAACAGCAGTGCAACTTAAGTCTGTTTTTCTACAGATTCAGGGAAATTTTTTTTTTTTTTTTAAAAAGATTTGAGAAGCATAGACACTTTTAGGAATACTTGCCTGATACTCAAATCTCTGATTTTAATCTCTGGCATGCCCTTGGTACAGCATCTGTCATCCCAAAAGCTGCATTTCATGCTAGATCACAACCACTTCCACTGTCCAAGCCCCTCCACCTGGCAACCTGTGACCTTGCCTAGCGAGCCAGGGAGTCTCTCCATGGAGCAAGCACCTTTGCCTTCCACCGTCACTGCCGCACAGGCTGCGCAGCCACCACCTCCTCTTCCCCCCACGCCCTCCCAGCACGTGTACCCCATGCTGGATTTTAGTTTCAGTTCAGACTCTGTAAAGCACTACTACTATATCCTACATTTATCATCCTGACGCTTATTTTCTTTCTAGCTTTCACTCCTACTTTGCATTCAAAATCGTTAATCAATCACAGTTGTCTGGTAATATTTAAAAATAATGATTTTTTTTTTTTTTTTGTGTAGGACTACAAAACACACATCCCATTAAACAGCCTTCCTCTGAGAGCTCCAAGTTCCCTAGCACCAAACTGGTGCCGTTTCATTCCTGATAACGGCACGTTCCCAAGCCAAAACCCTTCATCACAGAAAAACTGGGATGGAATTCCTCAACAGAAGTCACCAGGAATGAGAGAAAAACTTAACAAGAGACTATACCAATAAAAATCAAACAGAATAGCTATATACACAGTTCAGCCAAAACAACGTAAAGTTCTCGCTGTGGTCAACAGCTTTAACCTGTGCTTGGAAAAGCACTTTCTGGTATTTATTAACACTTCTATTAAAAATCCAGACCTTTTGCTCCGTCTAAGAAAGCCTTAACAAGATGGAGATTTCTTTCACAATCGTAGCGTCATTCAGGTCTACACTGCTGCTGTACAGCAAGGCTGGCTCCAAGCTTCTCACAAACCGGGCTACCTCAGAGAAGAGCTTCCTATTTTTGCCCCATAAGGTCCTGCTCTGAAAGCCCACGTTGCCTGCTAGCTGCTAACACAAGTGCCATACAGACCACTTCTTACCCACCTCCATCACAAACACATCAAAATACGTAGGCAGAACTGCTGTAGGATGGTTAGAGAGACATTTTGAGAGGACTAACCTGTGCTATTTGAATCCGTTGGAGGTCACGCGGTTCTAAACTTCCCCAGCAGCTTCAATCTCGTTTCCTGTAGAGCGGCATGTGACACCGCGCTTCCTCACCGCACCTTGCTAGACTCACTTTGCTTACTTTTTAAAACCAGATGAAGAAACTAACTGTCCCTTACAGCATGTTTAAAAGCTTTCTGCTCTCATGTTGAACCACTGACATTTCTGCATAGCCAAAGAGCCCTCCTCTATTGCCTTCTGGGTCACTCCAGGATTCAATGGACCTTTTTGTACTATTTCTTTGTATTAATACCAAACGCTGAATGCGATTCTGTTACAATATGCTCAGTGCCCCCCCTCTTCTTTTAAAGAGGAAACAAATACAACAGTGGAGAATGCAATTATGCTGCAGGCGTGGGAAATTTCAGTTCAAGGATATTTATCAATTTTTCAGAATGGTAATGAATTGATGTATTTGAATAGATGTAATTATCTGCAATTTTCAGAAATATTTTTCATTTGAACATGGCAAACAGCTTTCACAGGAGTTTGAGTCCCATGAAAAATAGTTTATGACTTCAGAAGAGTAGAGGTTCTCTTCTCAGTTGTAGCTGCGTGCATCCATATATTATCACCTAGTGATGGTACAAACAGGCCTGAGCATGTGTCACAAAAGGAAGGACAGTCAAGTCCTGGAGTAGGAGGGTATGTTTACAGGATTAGTCAATAGGTGGTGCTTTAGCAGAATTTATTTCTAAAGACACGTAGATTTTGGAAAGGCAATCTAATCCTATGTGGTACCAACACCAGAAATGCTGACACAGCCTAGAGGTGAAGTTTGAAGACTAACATGTCAGAGGAGAGGCAGAATGGTCTTACCAGGGTCAGTAAGAAATACTGCTCTCCTGGAAGATGCTCCACGAGGAGGAGCACGTTAAACACCCTTCAATTAGGCTAAGGGGCTGGAGATCAATTGAATGTCCCTTTATTTAGTGGGAGCTGAAATAACAACAGCCAATGCCTGAGGCACTGATCAGCCTGGCAAGGACTGAGTGAAGGCAGATGGGTTACAGAGCCAGAGGGGTTCCCTTGGACAGCGATCGCAAACCTATGTGCTGGGGTACCAACTGGACTTAGCTGCACCTAAGCATGGGCATGAAGAACCAGAAGGCAGGAAGACAGTGATGCCGCACATTTGGGATGCAAAGCTTTCAGCAACAACACTCCTTTATGGCTGTCCTCTGACCACCATTCATTTCTCCCACCGTGCCCCACTGCTCTCATGTGTGTTGGCACAGTGGTTCCATAGGCCTGTGCCATGGATCATACTGAGGAACTGATCTTGTGTTCAAAAATTTTAGGTCTGGTGTTTGTTTGTTTGTTTTTCCCCTCCCTTTCTTTCTTTTTCCTCACTTTCAGGCAGCAGGGGACAACTGCTAGCATGAAACTGGCTCTGCTTCTACCCAGGCTGTAACACAAAACCACAACTTACCCAGAGCAAACCAATGGGAGCTGCTTCTTTGCCCACTGGCTGATGCATTCTATGCAGTTTCTATGTAAATTAAGAGGTTCCACTAAAAAAGTAATCTTTTAAATTAAACTGTGCCAGATGAAGACATCAGTGTTGTGAGCAGCCTCCCAGTGACCACCAGCCAGGGATTACCTCCCCGTCTGCTGCTTCGGGGCTTCCTACCACCACTCATTAGTTTACTACTACCAAAGAAGCCAAATTATCTCTAATAATTTTTATCGGTGGGTTAAAGTAATCTGACTGATCCCGCTAGAAGCCAAGCAGCAATGGTTTTGAGGATCCCTCCTACCCACAGAGACGCAGGAGTAGTCTCTGGCAAAGAGGCAGCAACAAACAACAGGATTTCACAGAGCAGCACGTGCCCGCTGCCGGGATTGCCGGCTGCCAAGTTCTGTGCTTATGCAAGAGCAACTGCACAAGGATAATCCTACCTCCCCTGGAAGCCGGCAGACACAGTATAAAAGAGTTGCTGGATAAAGGGGCAAGCTCAGGAAAGGAGAGGATCCGTTCAGGCTGACAAGGGGAGACCAGCAGCAACCTTTCCAAAGTCAAGGAACTTCAGCAGCTAAGTACTGAACAAATCGCACCCATCTAATAAAAGATGTAAGTATTTTAAGTGTAAACATACAGAGGATACCCACACACAAGGAAATGCATGCATGACTGATAAAAAGACTAGTTCACAAAATGGATGCTTTTGCATCAGACTTTTTGGGCACACACACGCCTACTTGTGCACGCACATCTGAGCTCCTGCGGTTGTGGCAGGAGTGCATGTGCAAACACATGTCCGCAGATGCACCTGCTCTGCCCTCATTTAAAGTTTTGGGCCAAATGGCCAAGGTATTATTTACACTGGAAGACACTTGAGAGCACTGCGAGACGCACGCAGCTTAAGCATTTTCCCCTCGGTAAGCGTGCAGAGACATGATACGCTGGACCCCAGGCTTCAGAGGCGCCGAGGGGAAGTTGAAGAGTTCAGGAAGTGGCCATGTTTGCTCTCAGCACACTGCCTCTTTGTCCTCCCCCAGCTGCTCACCCAGGGGCTTTCAGACAGCCTGAATCCCTCACAAGAGATGGGTTATTTCTCTCCATTTTAAGAAGGGGCTACGTTTACAAAGTCACTTTCAATGTGTCAAGCCACCGTGTGAGGATCTAGCTGCACGTATTGGACTGTGCCAGAGCTGCGCTTGGAGCCACTGGTGGGGCAAATGTACTTTTATATCCCCCCAGATACTTCGGGTTGTTCAAGACAGGAGGAATTTGTTTGCCCAGCAGGTAACTCGCAGCAGTCTCCCAGCTGCTTTTAAGCTACGCCCAAGGAAAACGGCCTCCCAGGGTGTTGCTTCAGCCAAGTTCAGAGTGCAGCGGCACCTCAGCGTGCCCTTCAGTGGGGCCACAGAGAAGGCACTGCGGGGACAGCAAAGGCGGGAGAAGGCACGGCAGGGACAGCAAAGGCAGCTGTGTGACACCGGGGGGGGCTTGCCATGTCCACAGAGCTCTCGCACAGCAGGGTTTGCTGAGCCACCACAGATCTGTCAGCTCTGACCATGGACCATTAAGACATGAAGGGAAACGCCTGAAGCCTGATAAAATTCTGTCCTCTATAAACAAACTGCTTATTTCTCCATCCTTGTCACAGATGAGGAATCTGTTGACTGGCACCTTCCAGAGGACCGAAGCCTCGACAGGCTTGTCAGCAGTAATCTTATGGGATAAGCCGACTGCTTGTAACTAATGCTGTATCTCACCTTGTACGTACACAAGACAAACCCATCTCTTTATCTTCCGAATGGAAAGCATACCTGAAGCTCTTCCTTATATACACCTGGGTACCTAATGAAGACATGTGCTACTAACCTTGTAGATGGCACAAATTGGTTTAAGGCTGTAAATTTACTTCCCCTCACTTGCCACGGACCAAACAATGTTTGATTTATGGATAAAAGACCACCCCGGCAGCAATAACAAATTGCACAGTGGCCTGACAGATAAGCTACACAGGGATGTTAACAGACACGGCTGTAAAGCCATTTACACAAATAATTTGCTGTCCTGTGCTATGGGGATAAAAAGGCAATCGTGAGCTCTGAGGTGTTTGGTTCAGATTAGAAGCATGCACTACCCTACATCCACACATTTGAGTATACCGGACATGGTGATCCAGGCTAACAGAGCATGCTGAATCCCAGCATTCACAGCCCACATGTACCACTTGCCCTGTAAAAATGGGCCCTATTTATCCATTATATGGAAACTCACCCCCTTCACCGATATGGCTAAGACTATGCACACACACACAGAATAGTGGATATAGTGGGAACTGTTTTCTATCTGGTACCTGTCACCAGCAAATATGAGCAATTAACATCTCAGTGATTGGGCAAAACAATCTGTACTACCCCTGACCTCAAGCAGGCACAACACATGTGAGTGCAAGAGTAAGCCATCGTACAGAACTGCTAATATGTGACTACAAAAAAAAAAACCCCAAACAACAAACCACCCCCCCCAAAACAAACAAAAAAAACCCCAACCCCAAATCTGTTCGTCAAATCACCAGAGCCAAGCACTAATACAGAGGTGTTCAAACTTCAAAGCAGGAGCACAGTCGGCAAGTTTGTTGAAAGAATTACAACCAGGCATGGAAACTGGGACTTCTCAGTAGCAAATAATCCCTGCTGTTTCCATTTCCTCTTGCTCATTATCGGCACAGATGGGGGCTGCAGATTAGCAAACAGTGGGTGTTTGGGGTGAATTAGAGCATGTGTGATGTAGAGCTAGGTATCCTGGTGGCATCTGCGTGACTTCGTAGAGAGATGTAAATATTTAATGTTACCCACTATGTTTCCTCAGAACAATGAAATATCAACATGTTACTTGGGGTGGGAGAATCATTTCAGATAAAACAGAGAGTCTATCTTGACCTTAATCTGGGATGTGAACAAAATCTGATGGTCAAAAATTTTCTGGTAAATCCCCCCTTTATAGCCATGTGTGTTTGATGAAGAGTTTTCACACTGATCCTTTCCTGTCTGAAACAAGAAAAAAAAAACACAACAAACTCTGGGACAAAAATCTTTACACAGCTACATGCATACGAGACATTACTTTTTCAGCTATCTCCCTTGGTTTTAGCCACTGGTTAGCCTTTCAGAGGGTACAGCCATGTAAATAAAAGCCATTACTAAGAAAACATAATATACCTAGAAATGACTATGAATTTCTTGACTTGAGTGAAAACTGCTGAACTGACAAACCTTGTTTTCAGAAAGTTACTTGTCCTTCCTGCCTCAATAATACAGATATTAACAGACTCAGGAAGAAAAGTCCTGCACTGCATGTATATTATGAAATATATCGCAACATCTATTTCTAAAAGGAGAAATCTATCTTTGTGGAAGTCTCTTCATGTCATTATAGAGATTTCAAATAACCTTAATTTGTTCTCAGGAACCAAAAAATAACTTCTATTAAAAGGAATGGCACTGGTTGTTGCTTACAATACTTAATTTCACATAAAGCCTAATTTCTTAGTTTGCAGCCTTTTTACACAACAAGCTTGAGACACAGTTTCTCTTTGACCTGATCAAAGAATATGGGATTACTCAACAGGTCCGCAAACATAAGAAACAATGTATGATATCTTTCCAAAGATTTTCAACAACTCATGCTCTGTAAAAATTGCCTAGCTGTTTTTCTAGAGCAGTGTTTGTTATACCTTGCCAATGGCATGCCTAGTCTTTAAGTATCTTTTTCAATATGAGCATTGCTACGATGGTGATATTAAAAGATATTTATTATTGAGCAATTTGTCTTTAGGTATTAACATGAGTCTTAAAGTCTATTAGCTGTTATTTGTCTTTAGCTATTAGCATGAGTCTTAAAGTTTCAAGTATGAACAATACGAGTTTTTGTTACTTGCTTATTTCAGTAGAAAGCATCAAGTGTTTTAAAAGATCACACTTAAATCTGAGTAATACTTTATATTCAAAATTCCCATCAGCATTTGTGTACATATATATACATACATATATGTACAGGTGAAAAAAAGCTAAAACAAATCTGCACCTTAGAAATCATGACCTACCAGAACATCCACACATTTTAAAGCCACTGGAAACAATATTCATTGACAAGAGCAATTTTTCATCTGACACAGGCCATAGTTTCAAGCTGTTACTTCCACTTAATTTATTTCCCCTTTACACTCTGAATTTTCATACTGGAAGCACCAAAAACTTGCTGTTAGGTAGAAAAAAGAAAGGAACTTAGCTACAAGCAGGATAATACAAGAGTATATATTGACATGATTTCACTGGAGTCAAACAGCTGTGTACCATTTTACAGTAGAAACATCCTAGCCAAAGTTCATGCCCTTTTACTTTTTTTTTTTTTTTTTTAAAAGGGGAAATGAGTCCCTATCAGTGGGAACTTTAGTCCATTTCTTGCATTCTTCCCATGGGTGGTATATTCCACATCAGAAATACTCAGATGCCAAATATACACACAGATCAGGGTCTGTGCATACTTGCTGGGGGATTATAAAATAGAAGCAGCTTCTCTGCTGTGTAATGGATGAGATGTTTTATTCCTTGCTTGGGTACACGTCCCAGCAATCTTATACTGACTGGAATAATGCCTGAGTAAGGTAAGCGAGATCAGATCATGCATTTTTCTTTCATTAATATTTATTGAAAACAATATTATCCCAAGAATAAACAGGAGAAAGGGAGGCTCAATACATGAATATGTATATCCACTATATACTACATTCTCATTTAATTATCTAAGCAATTACTATGACTTAGGAGAGTTTATCATTATGAATTAGGAGAACAGTAGTTAAAAAAAACAACAGGGAATTGCAGGGTCCATGAAAAGCATCCAGATAACAGCCTCGGAGACTAAAGGTCTCTGTTTCCTTAAACAGTGAAAAATGCAGCCCCATTGAGAGATCCTACATCTCATTCACATGTAAGGGGTAGCTACACAGAACACATCCAGGGGAGATTGCTCACACCACTATGCCCAGTATTGGCCCTGGTCTGAAAGGATCACTCGCTAGCCATCAGGGAACAGTTCCGATCCTTGTTCACCATCTGACTACTTCGTGATGGCTTTCAGCATTGAAGTCATTCAATGCCATTTTGAGCAGGAACTTTCGTCTTGTAGACATGGGATTACCAACTCATTGCACTTCGACTACACTAAACCCGACAGAAAGCAACATTTAGCTGCAGCTTACATGGCTTGGAGATGAACTGCTGATCTAGAAATAAAATACCCTAATATTGCAAATCACCAAAACCAACATCACCTGCTGAAACCGAGTCAGTTATCGGAAGACTGCACTCTCAGGACAAAGCAACACCTCTACCCAAAACAGGCACAGGGACATGCTGTTGTACGCACAGCTAGCCAATTAAAAGGAGCTGGGCTTCTGATGCCTTGGCTGTGCAAGTCCCCACAATGTGCATGAACTGGCAATCAGGGTAAGCCCCTGAAGGTGCAGGTTGAGCTTGGGAGTGGAGGCAGCAGTTTGGTATTTTGGCTCAAAACAGCTTGGTACCAGGTCTCCCTTATTAGCACAAGTTCCACCGAAGAACGTAACTGAACTTGTAATCATCTGTCTGTATCCAACCCTGCATGCATTTTGTTTCTTCTTTCCTCTCCCAATAGCAAAAGGCCAGGTACCCAGTAGAGAACAGAATAATCAAATTTATAGCAAAGTACATGGCTTATGGCTCTGAGGGTGTTACCTATGCACAACAGAAAACCCCACCTCTGTGTATTTTGAAGCATGGCTGTCTGAAAAGTTGCTGCTAACAGAGCAGAAATGCCCTACAGTCCAATTTCTAGACTATTCAGCGAAGTTGGCTGGCTCCCCTGTGAGGCTGCGCCACAGCAGGGACCTAAGAGAACAGCACAGAGGAAAGCGGCAGGGGCCTCCTAAAACCCTCCTGCTTGGCCCCAAAAAATTACAGCTGCCCCAGAGTAAGCAGGGACGACTATAGCATGAGCCCCTTGGGGGAGGCAAGAAGATTAGTCACGGGCATTTCGGTAGAGCCCAATGCTTCCAGTTGGTCTATGGGCCACGTCCCAGCAGAGCCAGCATGTCCCAGCACGGTACCTCACAGAGGATGAATTGCAAGCCAAGACTCCCCGGCTCTCATCGGCAATGCCTCAAAGCATCCCCACACACTGCGGGAGTCTAAAGGTGTTTCTTCAGCCGCTTCCCTGTCGCTATGCACTGCCAGTGGGGGTTCGGCTATACCAGCTGTGATACAGGCTGTTTATACCTACTCGAGGTTTCATGATGTTACAAGTTTCGATCTAAGTAAACTTTGTGACATATTTAACTTTGGGCTTTTTGCTAAATGGGACAAGGACAGTTCTCTCAACTTCTACTGCCAAAGCCAGCACCTCACATTGCTCTTGGGAATTCTGGTTTTGAATTGTCCACAAGGCTATTTCTGTTATTATATCCTCGAGAACTATTTAAAAAAAAATCCCTTATTTTATATTTGCCCATACTAGACAGGATTCCTTAGTGACAGGGTCCGAGATCCTGCATGATGCACGTTACAGAAAATGACAGTGATACCAGGGTCATGTGCTCCATTGAGAAATGAAGAAACTGGGACCTGAACATGCAAAGTTAAATACAGAGAAGTGAGACTGCAATTTGTGACAATTTCACTGGACAGAACTGAGGTTTATTGCATCAAACATCCCTGTAAATATTCTGGGTTTTTTTCCTCCCTGGTACAGTCACATCACAGCAACCCTCCAGAACTTTAGAAGAAATATGTCAAGGGCACTGGAGCTTTAGAGCAGAATAAAGAGTGATCCTACCTTCAGGATGGTGATTTTCAAAAACAACCAGCAGTGTCCACCAGAGAACAGAGGGAGCACCTCCAGAAGCCTAATGGAAAACAGCCCAGAGGAAAGCCCCGAGAAACACTGTCCTGACATTGCCTGGAACAGTCCTGCTCCACTGGTCTCTTCTCAGCGCTGATTTCCCCCCCCCCCGAA
>VZTL01007301.1:21871-59789 GCA_013400535.1 Scopus umbretta
CGCCCCTACCTGCGGCCCTTCTGTCCCAGGTGTGCAGCCGAAGTTAAAACCAGCCAGAGTTAACGAGATAACCACGTTACAGGGAAAAGTTTTCAGGTTCCCAAGTGCTAACGACCTGCGCTGTGAATGTTGGTAGCTCTTCCAGGGATTCATCCTGTTCAGAGCCTCAGCGGTTCCCGGGCTATACCCGCTACCTGCGTCGGCAGCTCTGCTCTCTGCAACCTCTTGGCCTCCGTCGCACCCACTGGCAGCGAGTGCCGGAGGGAAAAGGTGCGCTGCGCCCTCCCGCTCCTGCTCAGCGCTGCCCCGGCCTCCTGGGAAAGCCGCAAGCCCCAAAGGCCGTGAAGCAGGGTCTCCTCTCACCCCAGCTCCCCATGCTCTACTTGGCCACGGAGCGCTCAACACGCTTCATTTTCCCTACCTGCCTCCCATGGCCTTGATAGCAACCAGCAGGGGAGGGGTAGTGGAGCTTGGGGAATGGCAAGGCAGCAGGCAGACGCACACGCACACGCACACACACAGAGTGGAGTAGAACCGTAATTAAACAGTGGGAAAGAGGTACTTGCTTTCTCCATTTTAAGGTTTGCAGTATGCAGAGGTGTGGGAAGGTCAATTACCCCTCTCTACATGATGCCCCAAAAGGCATTTGCGCATCTTGCCTCAATTAACTCACGCAGAGATTGCTTTGCCAGACAAGCAATAGATTCTTCTTCCCTTTCCATCTCAGCTTGACTAAGTTTTCTAGAAACAAAACTTCTTTTAATGTTTTTGGGTCCAGCACTGAGGTCTCAAATGGAAAAATGCCCAAATTATATGTAATGGAGCAGCTTGGGCAGATAGGAGCAAGGTTTGAAGGACAAGAGCCATGTCCTGAGTGCCTATGTGAGCCAACACATTGATCCCACATACTTTTGTCTCTGTAGGATTTCACATTTTGGAGGTATTTGGATGTTTTTTGTTTACTCCATACATGAACATGGTCCAGCTGAGCAGCTGCGTAACACTGTTATCTACAATACATGAATGTTAGGGTCAGGTGTCCTGAAGAACTTGAGTATGTTCTTGATTCCCTTGTAGCAACATGTCCCAGCGAGGTCAAAGATTGAGTAACCTGTGTGCTGAGCTAACGTGCTACAATTTACTTTCATGTTTTGACCAGGAGATGACCGGTTGCCCAAAGACAGCATTACAGTTAGACAAGCTGCCCTAAGAACAACGGCATTAAGGATTTGCCTTGGGTGTAAGGTTACAAACTTTGCCAGGCTTTTATGTAGGTCATTTCTCTGTTTCTGTGTCATTGTATGCTTGGAGCATTACAAGATGGACACAAAAACATGTTCAATTTTTTTTCTCTCTACCCTCTTCTGACCCATGCACACAACCTAGATTAGCTTGTAAGCAAAAATTATGGAGCTCACAAATGGAAAAACTGCAGGTATTCTTTGTTTACTGCCTTTACCAACCTAAAGCTTCCTTAAGAGGGTCACAAATCCACATGAGGCTCCTAAGCACAGCATACTGCATTTGGGTCATCAGTTAGCTGAAAAGTCACATCGAGGCGAACAGCTTCTTCTTATCTACATACTGGGGAAATACCATGTGATGTGTTTATTCCAGGCTCCGTATGGGATAAATAGCAAACACTGATACCGATCCGCTCGGCTGTTAGAAGTTGGGAAGACGTGCTGCGATGGGAGATCTGTGACGGGAAACAGCGACAACCCTTGCTAGGAAAGAGTTCTCCCTTTATGGGGAATCTGCATCATCGCTGCACTGCAGTAGCCTACAAACTCCTTTGGACTCTGGTCCGCTGGTCAGTCTGGCCTGTCGCATGGTAACAAGTGACATTGTCCTGTCCTTGTTGTAGATAACTCACCTACAGCCAACGGAACTCAGCAGGGCTCTCGCTATCAGCATGGAAGTGGTTGCTTGCAGGTTGGCTGTTTTCCATAGCTCTGCCAATCTTTTATACTTTATCAGGGACTGAGGTATGATTGTTTGAGAGAATCTTTTGCAAAGCAGTGCATGATTGCCCTGTCTGTAGTTGTGATTTGATTTCCAGAAAGGGGGAAAGTGCTTCAGAGCTTTGTTAGAAGTCAGTGTCTGTGCAACATTAATCTGTGAGACACTTGGGAGACTTCATACCAATTTCACAATTTTTCAGGAAGAGAAAGAGGGAAGGAGGGAATTTAGACCCAGGAGCGTGCCTAGGGGCCTGGAGGCTGTGCTAGGCTTTATCTAGCAACAGTAAACATACGAAAATGTGAGGTCTTGCAACTGGATCCAAGCACAGCAACCTTCTAAAAGTGTCCAAAGTCAAAAGCATTTCTGATATGCTAAATTATCGGTGACTTTAAAGGTGACATCTCACACACCACCATACCAGAAAACAAACTTTTCAGGGAGGTAATGTCCTTCCTTTCTCCAATAGCAGCCCAATGTTTATGCACTTTGCAGGTCCTGTGTTACACATATTCTTTTGCCCTGTTGCCCCCACCCGCTGTGGTTTGCTTCAGCTGTGGAAACAGGAACTGCTGAGTCAGCACACTGATGAAACTCACACTGCTTTTACACATCTCTGGAGAGATGGCAACAGCAACTTATATCCTGGAGAAAAAAATGAGTACTTAAATTGTCTTACAATTCCCTGAAACAGTAATCTGTTTTCTTAAAAACTCTCAAACTGAAGGAGGCTTCAGGACCCAAGCACTAGTTGCAGGTGAAGGATCACACCTGGCATATGCAAGCTCATGATCAAGCGTTTAGAGTTCAGTGAATGTCATTTTTCCTTTCACTCTGTTGATCAGCTCAGCTATGTTTTACAAAGCCAAGATCCAACTGGCTGAATAGACAGAACAAGGCCATCAGGTTTAGCTCATCTGCCTGGTGACAATGGAGAGCAGCAGCCTGTTCTGCTTAGAGACTCAGGCAGAGGTGAAATTGCTCACATGGAGTGGGTACAAGGTAATGGACTTTAAAAATTCAACTAACCCCACGGAAGGGTCACATCTCCTGAAGAGCACAAGTGCCAGAGGGGAAAGAGATTTTGGGGTGACCGCACCTCTGAGAGCAAAATATCCATGGCACAGTAGAAAGTAGCTGAAGGTCAGCTAAAGGGAAAGAGAATCAGACTGAAGAAGATGGAGACATTGCAGAGAGCTATTCTATTAAGGACGTAAATAGGGTGTTATCAACAAGCTCAAAGTGAACAAAACCAGCTTTAGTAGCAAGAAGATGGCAGTTAAAAGAGAGACAGGTTAACTGCTCAGGGTACTATTGCTATAAAAGCAACACCTCCTCACCAGGAGGCTCCTGGTCTGCCTTCATTTAAATGAGGTCTGCTTACTTCAGCACCACAGTGTTTGCATTTCATTATTTTTTACACTTATTAGAGAAATTTAACAATGAGTGCATGAGGCCTGTTTCTTGTTTTGCTTATCATGAGAAATGTTAGTTGAAGCTCAGGGTTGAAATTTGCCTGTTGAAGGCAACAAGGCAGCAGAGATGCACATGCGGGTCGCACGAGTATCATCCAGGGCCATCTCCCTGGGGCTGCTGGCGCGACCCACGTAGGAGAGAGGAGAGTTTAGTGTTAAGATTGCAAGGAGAGACTACAGCGCTGTACATGAGACATCATTAGACAGTACGCACTTACACATTGACAGCAACTTATCTTTACAGTGACTGAGACAGCACATTTGCAACCTCCAGAGCTACTATTTTAGCAGGTGTACAGATGTGCTGACATGTTAAAAGGACAGTAACAGATGAGAATAGTCTGTATGTAGGTAAGGCTACTCTCTTTCTGTAGATGGATACTGGTAACAGGGGCTGTCATTGGTACGCAAGAAAAACGTATCACAAAGGTGAGCTAGGAATAAAGAATAGAGACAACTGGGACAGTCTGAGTATTCAAAGCAAAGCAAAAAAAAGATGCAGATGAACTGTCTCCTGAAGTGTGCTTATTGATATTTGGAGGACCATCTGTTTGGAGAGTCAGAGTACAATGCCTGAATTCCGCAACCTAAGAAGGGAAGTTGTTAGCATGTATTTTTGCCTGGTGTCACGTCCTTTGAGATGCGAGTGGTTCATCAAGACTCAGCAACAGAAAGGCAGAAGGTCTGCTGTGCCCATAAGACAGATCAAACTATCACAAATAAAAATTTTCAAATAATTTCAAATTTTTTTTCTGAGGAAGTGGAAGGAAAACACTGCAATGGGGTAGCTGTGTACGACGAGAGCTGGAGAAGTGAGCAGGCAGGCACACATATGTGAATGCACGTACCCCAGCACACAAATAAGTGGAATTTAGAGGACAAAACCCAGATCTGCCTGGAGGAAACTGGGGAAGCTGAACAAAGATACTGTGGATGCTTACCATGAATCTTGTTACTTGGTTGTTTGTTGGGTTTTTTTTACATGTTTATTTTTAATGCTGAGATTCAACCACATGCTGCTCTAAGAGGATTGTTCTGTCAATTTTAGTGTCAATCGCCATCTCCCAAATTAAGTCCCAGGCACTGTTAGGCTGCAGCCTAGCTCATCGTGAGCCAGGGAGCTGCGTGACTCCCTCCAAGGGCTGAGAACTCACACTGAAGATAAACAGAGCTGTAGCAAGCACTTCATCTGTCAGCAGAGGTTTCGCCCAGCATACATCTTCAGCAATCGTTTACAAGGTTAATGATCATCCAGGGAGGCAAAGATTACCATCATCTAAACCGTAAGAGCTGAGCAGAGTGTTACAAGTGATCGATTGCCCCAGACAAACTGTTTGCTTTGCTTAGGAGTGCAGCTCACCAAAACATTGGCCAGCAAACACTACGCAATGATGGAAGTATTGCACAAGTGCCTAATTTTCCCTATAGAGCATTTAAAACGGCTGTCCTCTGCAGACATAACACATTCCTGTAGAGCATTAGCATAATACAAATTTTATTAACCTCACGGCAAACTATTTACAGCTGTTAGCAAAGCAGTCTTATTGGCTTGGACAACCAGCTGGGAAAGATGAGTAACTTGTATCAGTTGCCCCACCTCTCCTTATTTATTTTTGAGAAAAATAGGCAGGACTGCTAGTATTTCCACTCTGCATTATTGAAACACACATGGGCTTGTTGCTTATGTTGAATATTTACTAAACCCCAAAGGTCTTTGGCCAAAGGCAGCACTACTTTCTTTTAGCCACTAGAGTGAGCTGCTGCTCAACATTTGAATAAAGCTGGTACTTACTTGTGTTGCTCAGAATAGAACCTGTCTTGTCATTTTGTCATACCTAAGTAAAACAGAGATCCACTCTTTCCCTAGGAACGATCTTTGCAATGCTGTGTCTGACATGATCTGTTTCGGGAGGGGACAGTATTCAGGGAACAGAGAGAATTTTGTTTAAGATGTCATACTGAGCACCCCCAAATTTGAAGCTGCCCCCACATTAGTCAACACTCAAAATGGAGAGCGGAAACCAGCCTTCCCGAAGCAGAGCAGGCTGAGTACAGAGACTATCCTACAGATACCATCCTTTCCCCTCTGGCCTAAACTTTTCCCTTAGGATGGAACTGCAGAACAACTCTGTTGACAACTGAAAATCCTGAGCGTTAATACATAATGAATGCAGGGCTTCTTATAATGAGTATTAACAGGTAAAAATAAGAAGGCAACTACTGCAACATAGTCACTGGGGTGCCTGATGGTCACAAAGCAGGGCTCGGTGATAAAACAGGGCAAAAAATCCTCCTCTACAAGTCCTTTACCATGGGACTTGATAGCAAAAAAATACCCGTGGGACCCAAGTGGCTGAGGCTGGTTCCTTCCCACAGTAAGGAGCAGTCTCTCCTCTTTGCTGCATCAAGAGTTTCTACAGGTAGAGTCACATATGACAGTTAGTCATTTCAAATTTGTGCATGAACATCAAGTACCTAAGCCTGCAGCTGGAGATATTTCTGCTGGTTACATCTAGTGTTACAAAAGGAGTCATTTGTGACTCTGCCAATACAAAAACCACAGAGCAGATATTGAAACCAGCTTGAACGCTAAAGTTGGATACAGATTTACAGCTCAGCTAAACTGATTACACTGCTATTGATTTCCCTGGAATTGTATCTTGGGTTACAAAGTCAGACAGTCTAATTAATACATTAACATTTTTAATAAATGGTAAATTTAATAAACGGTAAAATGTATCAAAACCTGGCTGACAGCCATTCAGTCTACCAGTAAGGCAAGTGTTTCTTTTTGGCAATGAAATGCCACTGAGCAGCAGCTCAGAAGCGCTAAGTATGGAGCCTTACGTTTTATTATCCCTGCTCTTTCCCAGCAGGGACCAATTGCTGTCTGTGAAACTTTCGGAGGCTGGCCAGGTTTTGATGGTTAAGATGCTTTCAGATGCTGACCAGGGTAGCAAATAGTTTCCAGTTGATGTTCATCCTTGCTGATTTAATTCAATAAGGCGACCAGCAAATACAGCTAATGTTCCTATAATACAAACTAGCATAAATATTCCAAGGAGAAGATGATCAACCACCATCGCAACAAACTTCCATTCTTCTGCAGCCTGGGAAAGAAACAAAGGAGATGGTAAAATCTGTGCAGAGCCATGTTTGTTATGGGCATTCTTGTAATTTACTGTCTTGAACAATGGAAAGGCTCTAAAGTTCTACTATTATTATACAAAGAATACTCATTTTCTTCTCAAAAGCAGGTCAGTGGTTCAGAAAAGCTAAGCAACCTAGAAATGCGAGTTTCAAGACTAAACTGTTTAGAAAACCCCAGCCATTTAATTTCATTAAAAAGAAATGTTGAAAAGCTTGACTTTTAGGCAAATAATTGCTTTTGAAAGAGAGCTTAAAAACATTGAAAGCAAAATACTTAGCTTGACTCAACTGGCTTTTGTTTTTCTATTGTTTTTTTATTCTTATGGGATATCTAAGCAATTTTCATTAATTTAGCTCTAGTCTCTTCTTTCCATGCCTAGTATATACTCTAAGGTCTGGGAAAGCCTTCTCGGTAGCTCCCTTTTTTTCCAGGTGTGGGACACCGTGAACCACTTGCTCTGCAACTGCCTTTTCACTGGATGCTTTTGTTGGGAACCCAGCGCTCTAAGAGCTAGCAGAGTGCAAGGTCCCAAGTACAGCAGGGCTCAGATTTTCACCCTGTAACTCTGCCTTATGGAGTGACATGTACTGGCCTAAGACACCCTCTACTTTTGCCTTAGTTGCCCCAGAAGTAGAAGAGGCTGTTGTATTTTATCGAGAGGACGCAGACAATCAATATTCTTTTGAGGTCATTCATAAGTGAATGCAGTGAAGTGGCAGCCTTCAGGAGCCACAACCTTCAGTTTATTTGGGGAACTTGACTTTTGAAAGCCCCTGGAAGCGATATCAACAGATGCCCAGATGACACAAGCCGCTGGGCTCCACTTCCGAAGGGAGCACTTGCCAGTAACCTGAAGACCCTCCTTCTAAGTCCAGGAGGAAGCGAAGCCCAGGGATGCTGAAGCCACGCCAGCCCTGCTGAGGGTAACACTTTATCTGGAGAGAGGCATAGGAGTCATGGGGAATATGAGACCACAGCCAGAGCCATTCCACATGCTCCAGGAATTTGGTCACAGGAACAAACACCGTGGTGTAAATTCTGCCCGTGCGAAGGAGGCCCCTCCTTTTCAAGAGCATGGGCCAAATTATTGTCCTAGAGAACTCTCCCCCCATCTTCAGGCTAGCCTGTAGCTCAGCGGGGAACGGCTATGGTCATTTAGACAGGTGAAGTACCAGTACTGAATTATCCATGCAAAAGCTGTGTGAACTGTGACAACTGAAATAAGAGGGGTTAATTGCACTGAATGTGCTAGAAGGAGGCAGAGCTAGGTTTTCCTGGGGAACACTGCCATATGTGACTCTACATGCGTTTATCCTTCCTTTGGCTTGCAATGTGGAAAAAGTCAGTAATCAGAGTAGCTCGTGACGTGTTTTGCTTGTAGGGACTACTTTCAGCATTCAGAAATAAAACAAAACCTTATTGAAATTGGAATTATGATTTTTAAGTTACATTTAACATTTGTCAGACAAAACTATTAGCCTTCTGGAGTCCAGCTTGCTTCCTGGCTTTTCAAAAGCAACAGGAGATTGCTTACTGCAGGGGGAAGATGCCCGAGTGGGACACAGGAGGAATGTGTTTTGGAACTTGCTTACAGCTCTTGAAACTTGCTTTGCTACTCACAGACACTCCATCTCTATGGCTTCACATACCACATTTAGAAAACCTTGGCACTGCCACATTTTTTCTTTTTCTCTCTTTTTTGACCAAGATTCAATTGCCGTCTGCAACTATTATCTGTCGCACCTTGTTGACTGCATCAAGGGGAAAAGGCTGTCCTCTGCTAAAGCCAAAATAGGCTTTGGAGTGGTTTTGTGAGGCGTGGATATTTTACCCCCCTCCCCCAATATGTAGCAATTTGAAAGCAAGAAACGAATCATGCACAAAAAATGCCTTACATTACTGGCTTCTTGGTCTGATTTCATCGTTTCTGCAATGTATTTGATTCCCTCTATAGCATTTTTCACATCTGGATTTTTGGTAAGCGGGGAGTAGAAGTTGACAGGCACAGAACCTGGCTTCCCAGAAATTTCAGAAATATCAATGTCTTCTGCAAAAATATTTTTGTCTTGTTTATCCCTGGACGGTCGTTTCATTGTAGAGAAAAACATGACATTTGGGATTGTGTCAATAAAGATCTGAAAACAAAAAGGGAGAAGACGACAGTTGCTGGTCGGCAGGGCTGTGTTACAGATGCAGCTGTATATTGAACAAAGGCAAGCCTCTCCAGTCCCAAATCGCTTCCCGTACTGGATCGGCTACAGATTCCCTCTCGGAGTGTGTCACAGCTTGCACCTTAGTCACACTGGGGCTTTTGTCAGCCTTATGGCCTGGGGCAGACGGAGTCACCCAGAGGCCTGTCACACATTTTCTGGAAACCATTTCCCCCTGCCATATAGCAGACGTCTACACGTTAAGCGGGGGTGCTACGCCCTGGAGCAGACCCTCATCTAATTCGGAACATGCTGCTTATGAATCTGATTTGAAGAATGGACTACAAAGGATCTCTTTTGGCTACTTATGTTTGACTTTGCTATTACAAGTGTTTGCTATACATGCATATAAGGTTTACAATAATTTCCTTTGGAATAACAGAGGCTTGCTGCCAGAGCAATTTTAAGGGCATCCAGCGTTTGCCTGTTGAAATCTCTCTTCTGCAGGGATTGTTTATGCTGCAGTGAATCTGATGTAAGCTGTAGCCTTAAAAGTATAATTAGAAATACACAGAACAATCTCCTATTCATGTCATGGTTTAATATGAACCCAGGCAGGCTTAAAAAAGGCAAGAATAACTGAATGGATCCCCTTTGGTACTGTCTCCCTGGCAAAGAACTTGTAATGACAGACATCCAATTTTTTTCTATATCTCGTGGTTACCATCTAGACTACTGTGCAACTATCTCCTTTCTCCCCAAGGACTGAAGAATAACTGTATTTATTGGAAAAGTACAGAGGAGATCATGGCTTTTGCTTAAACTCTCCTTTTCAAAATGGGATGCTGAATGCAGGTATCCCCAATGGCCTTTGCGCTCTGCACTCACACAGGCTGGTCAACTTGGCCACTGGCAGGCAGCAGTGTTTTGCAGTCAGATGTAGAATTAGACCAGGAAATGTAATTTGAGTCCAGCTGGCCCATTTTCTTTTCCCTGCATTCAGCTGCCCATGTTTTGCCTCATCTGTTCCCTGCAAGTCTCTACCACAGTGGACAATTTTGTTACTTAAAGAGGCACCTTAGCAGTCTTGCTGACTTTATGCACAACTAAGTAGTAAACACTGGCTCTTGTTCCTAGAGAGATTTAATGTGATGCATTTACTTCCCCAATTCTTGTTGACTTTTATTAGAAAACCTGCCAATGAAATATGGAGTGCTCAGTGGAAACCAAGAAACATGCAAAGCCATCTAGCTCACCTTCCTGACCCACTGCGGCATGGTGTGAGTGCTTGGGGAGCGGTGGTGGGTGTTGATGACGATGACTGTGATAATGATCGAAGCGATGACAAACACCATTGTAAACAACATGTATTTGCCTATCAGAGGCACTGCACTGGAGGTGGAGGGAATCAGCTCCACAATGACCAGAAGGAACACAGTCAAAGACAGCAGGACAGAGATGCTGAGAGTCATTTTCTCACCTGCCATTAAAAATAAAAAATAAAAGAAGAAAGAAAGAAAGAAAAAGGTGATACAATTGTTGCTCCTATCATTCAGTACAGAGAGTATTTATTTGAGAAGATAGGATGTGGATGATGGCTATTCGCACATGTACGTGCTTGTGCATCTGGAATGCTATCATCCCTCCCAGCATTCAAAGCAGTAACTAGGCTGGCCAAACCTGAGAGCCTGACAGCATCAGCTCCAGCATTAAGGTGGGAATCACCAGGTATGACTGGGCTGAGGTATGGGTGATGGATATGGAAAGCTTACTTGCCAGGACCGCTTCATGGGCTGTGCATTTTGAATAAAGTAGTATATGCACCTGATTAATGCTTCCTCCACAGCCTCCTGGGGGTTCGCTTGCCTTACTCTCTGGCAGGCTCATGCTGGGCTGAGTAGGCAGACAAAAATCACGTCTGACACCAGAGGCCAGTTGCTATTTGAGATCTTCCAGTATGTAGGATGTCAAAACCAAACCACAAAACATGATTCACACACCTCTTTTCTATCCAGTTCAACTTTCTATAAGGCTTTCCACTGGAAAAAAATACATCAAGTATTTCATGGAAGGGGCTTAATGAAATTAAGCGGTATGAAAAACTGACACAAGGTAAAATGAATGAAGCAGAGGAAATGGTTGCAGGGAGCAAGAGATGCTCAGCAGGGACAGAGGAGGCCAGAAGAGTCCAGGATTAATCTCTGTCACACGAGGTAATTTCTGTGAACAGTTAACAAGCTCTCTGCTCTAACACTGTGCCGAAGGGCCTCACTCACCCCTCGTGTGCTCACTTACTGCATGACATACTAACACGCTAACTACCTACCCATGGCAAAGCATCACAACTAGCTAAATCTTTGTTTTGCAGAAGTTAACTGGATAGTTAAGCAGTGACTTCTGCAGGAAATCAGCCCAACTTATTTATACCAATACTTTCAGCTTTCAGCACTTACCCTTTATTTGCAGGATGTTTAGAGACATTATTTTGAGGGAAATGTCCATTTTTATTAAGCGCTGCCCTTTAAGTTGGCTGGTGATTTCAAATACTAGGAATTTCTCATAAATCTGTTAGAAGAGCAATTTCCATGGCAGTAGAATGAATAAATTCACGTACCTGAATCCGTGGGTAGATAAAAAACTAACCCTGTTAAAAAGGAGAAGAGCAGGCAGGGAATGATGACATTCACGATGAAGTAGAGAGGCAGGCGCTGCATGAGGAAGTGGTAGGTGATATCCAGGTAGGGGGTGTCAGGGCAGCAAGCGTAGTAAACCCAGTGCTTCCAGCCACGGTAGTCCTTCATCACCCACTCCCCACTCTCCATGAAGTTACTCAGATCTGGACGATCACTCTCCTGACAGCAAAAACCTCCAAATTCTTAGTATTAGATGTTCTGAACAAAAATCAAAACTTGACAGTTGCTCAAGGACAGGATTCCCAATAACTCAGGCACTTAATGCATTTTTGTAAACAAATCATTCTTGTCTACATTATTTTGCCTTAGAATATCATCCTCCACACAACATTCAACTAAATATTTTACAGAAACAGTCAGGGATAGTTGACTAAAGAGAAAGACTGATTAAATATTTACAGGTAGTAGACATACCTGAGGGGACAGGGAAAGAGTCCTTGAAAATGGAAAATCATGAGCAGAGAAAAAGCACCACAACCACCTCCCTACATCACGCCCCCCCCCCACCCCAAAAAAAAAAAAAAAAAAAAAAAGCCAAACCAAAACAAACTCAAACCAAACAAAAGCAGAACAGGCAGCACCATAAGGAGTGGCATGAAACTGTCAGAGGATAGATAGGTAGGAGACTATTAGGGCACAGGAATTACGCATATGCAGAATTTTAGAAGCCAAACCATGAAATGTTGTCCTAGATCTACAGATAAGGCTTTTATATTTTACAGATAATACCTGCTTATTTTTTCAGTCAAAACAAGGTGATATTCCCTTCTAAATCTGAGATTTCCCTAAAAACATATCCACATCTTTACTGCTTTTCCCAATTACAAAGTCCTTGCTTACCGGGTTAATAACAACCATTGTACCATCATATGTCCAAGTTCCCAACTTCATACTGCAGTTCTGCTGGTCAAATGGGAAGTGTGTGACTATAATTTCACAGTAACTTTTAAAAATAGCTGGTGGTGTCCAGGTGATCAGGCCTGTGTGCTCCAGAAGGACTTTGGTGTATTTAACGATGGCAAAATCACCATCTGCGCTGCAAAAGGAACAAGGACATTAACAGCAATATGGGCAGCATAATTAACATAGTCACAAAAGGACTCCTCTGGCTGCAGAACAACTGGTCCCCCCACTGCCATCATGCCTGCTCCTAGAGAAGCTTGCTCTGAGCCATGCTACCCACTGGCCCAGATGTCGTGGAAAAGCAACCCCACCATAGTGGTGCCACGGGGCAGAGCTACCCCTCCTTCCCCAGGCAGCTGGCACCCCCTTACTTGTTGTAAAGAACAAGGTCTGGCCTCCAGATGTCATCTGAGGGGATGCGGATTTTTTTCACGCCACCATAGTCGTCTGGATTCCACTTGAGGTTAACGTCCGTCCATTGCTAAAGAGAGAGGATTTCAGCCACCAAGAGCCTCTTCCAGCACCTCTGGGGGTAGTTTTGGTACTTCCTAGAACCATGCACCTCCCTTGCTTTGGGACATGCAGGTAAGCATAAATATACGCTAGCAGCACCCCCAGCTAATTTTTTACATAAACTTAAATTTTGGTTTAAGCATCTTATAAAAAAAACAGAAAATAATGTAAAAAGATAAATATACCATAAGTCTACTGTTCGAAATACAATGCAAAATGCTTTTCTCAAGGCTCTTGGTGTCTAGCACATTTTGTTCTTGAGTCCCCAGAAATAAGAAATGCTCTGCTAGCTGACCCACCTGTCCAAGTTGCCCCTGAATGTATAACAGAGTAGTTCATTCCTGGCTGTGTCCAGTACATTTATTTGAATTGGATGAAATGGTTAGCAATATTTAGAGTTACCTGTTTCAGACGTACGTTGGTTGTTACAATCTGATTTACTTCATCCTAAAAAAAAAAAAAAAAAAAGAAAGAAAGAAAAGGAGGCAGTAGCAGCCAACATCAGCATTAAAAGAGAAAGATTGTTTTCTCAGAAAAATGACACCGTTTGGCACTATTACATAAACCAGCGGTTCAGCATGTACCACACGCTCATACCATACCACGCTAATAAGCTGAATGAGCTGCAGCCCGACAGTGACAACGACGGCATCCCGATGGTCCTCCACTGGGCGCACCACCTTGTTGTAGTCCCTGAACAGGTCCTCGACAAGGCGAGTCTCATGTTCATAGCACAGGGCCAGCCCAGCTGCAGAACAGCAGGGGTGGCATCAGTGAGGTGGGACAGGGAACATGCTACAGCACCATCAGTCTGAGGTGGGCATGAAGAAAATACTGGCAACAGCAAGCTGCTGGCAGTGGGTGAACACCGAGTCCTCTGCGTGACTCCTCATTTCAGGCAGGCATTGCAAATACCATCAGCAGCTGTAACTACCTGTCTAATATGGAGGTCAGCTTAGGAGTAAGGCAATGACAGCCTCCCTCCAACCCGGAGGTGAATAAAAACAAATAGCCATGATTATGGACATCAGACTGAGCATTAAGAATCTTCTCCAGTCTCTCCCAACCTGCAACTGTGCTTACATGCAATACTTGTGGACAGTTAAGTGCAGAGAATACCCATAATCAGGGATTTCTGATGTTGTCTTCTCCACCTTCCATTCCACAGACTTGCCTGTAACAGTAACGTTAAACGACAGGGCCAAGCACAACAATCATTGAGGCAAAAGCACCATCCAGCCTCCTTGCATCTAAGCAGAGGAGGAGCTCCTCTCCACAACAGGAGTTGCTCAGGTTGTGTTCGTGATAAGAGAGAAGGAAACGATTCACAAGGCAGTCTCATATTTCCCTCTCCTCAGGGAAGGTCTCAACCTGTCCTTGGAGAGCTCTGCCGACAGACTGCTCAGTGTGACTTGACAACGCTACACAAAAGAGCCCTTGTTAGAAGAGCATGACGAGTGAAAATGGCAGGTAGCAGCTTTGTTTCAGTGTGGCTTCAGCAGTGCACGTGCCTGGCATTGTACTCCCACGGGCTGAGGGCTCAGATTCCCACCTCACAGAAAAACAGACAAACCCCATTTCCAGATTGCCTGTTGCAGAACAAGCAGCTGCACCACGTACCCAGACTGTAGCTGCTTCACTGTTACTGGAGAGTAAAGCAAATGGAAGGGGGGCTTAGGGACTTTTTTTATGTACCCTTTTTAAAGGTAGTGAGAGGGAACAGAACAGCTGAACCTCGCTGCGAGCATTTTTGGCAGATCCCATCCTTGACTTCCTTTCTCTCGGTTTGAATCCGGGGCCATCGAAGTCAACAAGAATTTTGCAGCTGACACCAGCCTAAGCCAGGATTTCCCCTTGTTTCCTAACTGACTTTTCATCAGCTCCTTTTATATAGTTGAATCTGAGATGCCAAGGATTCTGGCTTGGCCTTGTCCTGCCATGAGATGGTATTAAAATATTTGGATGCCATTGAGAAAAGTTGTCAGCCACAGACAAGCACTGCTTGCTTCCCCTGCCAGAAGGCTGGGCTGGGGTGGGCAGGAATCATCTTTCAATTTTTAAGTTATGATCACAGCATCATATCTAAGTCAAGCTCTTTGCTATGCTTTATTAATCCAATTAAAATCCTTCACGTTGCTGCCTTCTGGTGTGGCTTGGTAGGAAGTTAGTATACTGCTTGAACTTGGTGAAAAGTTTTTAGGATCACAAAATACTTATTCTTTTAAGGGACAGTTTAAAAACAATTATCCTGGTACAACACATGCAGCTGCAAATCAATCCTGCTTCCTTGTCAATAGTCCCATAACTTAATGAAATTTCTTGTAATGAATTTTTACATTTCAAGCCACGTTTACTAGATCCTTTTACACATTTTGAAACACCTGTAGCACTAGAGTAAATGAGAGCATGGCAAGAAGATGACAGAGAAAAACAAACAGAAAAACTTCTCACTTCAAAATATCTGGTGTCTGAAGTTACGCATATCTGAGCTGTTACCAATGCACTCCAAAGATCTCATTTAAACAATTTGGGGTGCTCAAAACCTTATCATCACAACAGGCTGCTCCCAGAACATGCCCATGGATACGCAAAGCCCTGCTCCTGCAGGAAGGAGCAAACCCCCGTTCAAGGCAATGGCTGGAACAGCTTTACCTGCGGAGATGAGGAGGAGTACCCGATGGACCTTCATCATCCCAGCTCCCTCTTGCTGCAGTCATACAGACAGAGGCACACACGAAGTACCTTTTGGGTCTCTTCAGAGGAGGGCTGTGCTGCCTCCTGCCAGGGTGCTGGCAAAATATAACCACCGAGGTATTGATTTCCAGCACCTGTTTTTGGGAATGACAGCTGAGGGCCACTGTGCTGCTGGGTTGGAAACAGGAACACAATGTTTTTCACCAGTCAAGTATCTTCTGCAGTTTACAGAAGGCAATTTTTTCTAAGTGGCAATGTGTTCTGTGACTTAATAAACAAATAAATAGATAAATAAAGATAAGAAAGGATTAGATGTAGAGTAACTGAACATTTCCATGAGATCTCAGAAACTTCCTGAGCTGGAGATCCAAAGTTGCGCATCATCCTTTTTGAATAGAGCAACTTGCCAGATTTGGGATTTTGTTTTTCTGAGGGAAAACAGATCGCAGTCATTTATTTCTGATACACCCTCACCAGCATACCAACTGCATGCTGAGAGGAAGCTGCTCCCTGTGCTTCACAGATGGATTAGAAATCTTTGAAGAAGTGAATAAATACGTTCTGGACAGATCCATCTCCTTGAATCTACTGGCATTTTTAGAAGGTGCTCAGTAGAGGGCCCCTCCTTGAAAGCTGTTAACTAACCTAAGTAACCTGAAGTAAGAGGGAAAACCCTCCTGTAGATACCTATAGGCTTATTGAACTGTGAAAGGCAAACCATAGGAATATATGTTTGGTTTGTATGGCAGGGCAGGTCCAGGGGATTCCTGCAGGGCATGCTAGTGCTTGCTCATCACTGTCATAAAACACCCAGAAAAGGGGTGAAAAGTGAGTTGTTTGGTAATAATACTCAGTTATTCAAGCTAGCAAAGAAAATGACCAACAGTGAAGAATTTCATTTATACACACACACACATATATATATATATGAGTTCCTCTGAGCTCACCGATATCACGCAGGAACAAAATCTTGAGACAGGTAGTTCTGTGACATGCTCAGCAGTGTGAGAAAAGCAAGCTCATCTTTCCTAGGAAAAGAGATGAAGCAAACAGGAAAGATACTGCTATAAATCCATGGTGCCCCAAGTGCTCTTTGCAGTTCTGGTCCTCTGGTTTCAAAAGAAGACTTGGAAAAGCCCCAGGACAAAGCAACAATGACATCCACAGTGCAGACTGGCTTTCATACCTGGAACAGGTAGATAGTATGAATCTTCAGTCTGGAAGAGAAGCCAGAGAGAGAAACAGCTTTGGTAGTGTCTGTAAAATCACAAGCGGTCTGGAGAAGGCAGATTTGGGTTCACTCACTGTTCCAGTGCAAAAAAAAGTAGAGGGCATCAAGGGAAACTTGAGTTGGCAGGCTTAAAACAAGACACTTCACACTGCATGGCTGTGGTGGTACTCGGTGCCACAGGAGTTTCTCATTGCCAGAAGTTTATATGTATTCAGAAAAATCAGTGTGATAAATTTATTTCATGCTATTAAATTAAAGCAAAACAAAAACAACAAAAACCCAAGAAGTCTGTCACAGAAGTCCCAGAGTTACAAGTCACAGGAGGCTGGGGCAGTGTCATGGGGAAACACTGCTAAATGCTTGCCCTGTTCTTGCACTCTTCCCTAGGCACCTGCTGTTTGGAGACACTGGACTAGGTGACCCGCCACAACCATTCTTATACACCACTCCAAATTTCCTTTTCCAGAAAACATTCTCCACAAAAAACTTCCTTAGCTTTGCCTCTGGGTGACACCAGATGTATTTTCTATTTCTTATGGATATCCTTTGTGCTATCTGCCAGCTGGTTTGGTGTTTCATGCTGGATGCCTTTTTCTTTTTTTTCTTTTTTTTTTTTTTCCCCCTCCTTAAAATCACTCCCCCTCACCCACACCTCTCCACTAACTCAACATTCAGCCTCTGCATTTACATTTATCCTTCAGTAAAAACTCTCCATCTACAGAACTCTGGCCTTGTTCCTGGCCTGTGTCTTGGCCAGCAGCTCCCATTGTTGCAGCTATCTTATTTCAAACAAGCGGCTGGCTGCTTCCAACCTTTATCCTGGGCTGGACAGCTGCTGTGCCCAGTGGAGATACAATTGCACGGAGGCATCGCGGGAATGCTGTTGATGACCCTGTGGATCCTTTCAGGGTCTCTCAAAGCATTCCTGCCTTCCCAAGGCAGGGCTGGCAGGTTCACTCCGGAACAGATGGAGCAGACTGTCACCACGCTCTTTGGCAAATTATAGCTCTTGGGTAACATAAGTTTCTGTCCCACTACCAAAAAAGGTCTAGCTGCTTGGAACCAGCAGCATGCAGAATCTGTATGAGCCCCAGAAAGTCTGCAGCCTTTGTGTGGGTTATTTCTCTTGCAGCTGGGCTGACCTGAGAATAGCCCCCTGACCTGAGAGCCAGCTCCATCTCACTGGCTGGAAGTCAGAGCTCATGCTGGAAGAGGTAGGTGCGGGTATTTGGAGAAGGCCTTTGGGGAGTGACAGCTTGCCTGCAAGGAATGTTCACTGGCAGAGACACAAGACTGTTTCCCTCCCCAAAAAAATCAAGGCAACTCGAGCTGCTGCAGTTAAACATGGTCAGAGAAGTGAACGCTGCTTGTTGTTAACGGAGGAATGTGACCAGTCATGACCGAGGTGAAAAAGCAAGGAGAGGGTATGAGTTATACAGAATGCCTGAATTTAATCCATTGGTAAGGAGGGTATTTTTTTTTGCCTTCAGAGATTTTTTTTTTTTTTTGACAAATGTGTTATTCCTACACAGAAAACCCCTTTTCACGTCTCAATTCCAAGCTTTCTGGCTTGGTTTATGAGGCCCCCCCCAGACCTCAGACAAACCCACTTCCCACCATGCTAACCTGGCAGACCCAGTCTCATTCATATTGATCGGAAAGAAGCAGAGCTCTCCGCTAGCTGAATTTAGGGCATCGCTCCTTCCATTCATGTACCAGGAACAAGTGCTGCGAGGGCTTCTGCCTGCTCCAGCCTGAAGGAAGTCAGCCGTGAACAAGTAAGTCTTTTTAGCAGAGTGATATCATATCACCAGATTACAAGTGAGCAGAATACCTAATACGTTTGACAGTGAGAGGAATACAAGATTTTCCAAAATCTTTGTCACAGAATTGCATGCATAAATGCAATGCCCAACTAGAAAGAGCAGATGCAGGAGGCTCCAACGGCTGAAGGGACTGCAAGGCCTGCGTGGGGGAAGCAGAAGTGGAATTAATAAAAAGAAGAGAGAAAAGGTAGATTTTCATCAGGGAAATTAAGGGCACAAAAGCTGAAAAATAATAGCAGTGTTCATTTGGGGTTTTTAAGCTTCCAAAGGCAGTATATACATTTTTAATGAATTTTGGTATTAGAAAAATGGTGTTGTTGGTGACAGTAGATTATGGCAGCACTGGATTAAAAAAGGCAGATGGTTAGACGAGTAATTTGTGAATTTGCCATGTGTTTGTTACCAGATTGCCCCTAGTTATAGACAGTATGGCACACATTTCCCGCTGGAAGCCATCTCACAGGAGTCTGGCAGCTCAACACTGTTGCCACCAGATGGCAACAGATGGCTAAAAAAGATGCAGTGGGCACACGACGGGCATTTGAGAGAGAAGGATCGCAAACAATTCCTAGCAAGAGCAAAACAGAGGGAGTAAATATTTTCAAGAAGAAATGCATTCAAGGAATTCAGACAGTCTTGAGACGCTAACGGACTGTACTTCCCCTGTTTATTCCACTACCCATAAGAACACGCTAAGCATTAATATGCAGATCAGTACATATTGACAGATGGGATTTAACTCCACAGATCAAGAAATTCAAAGTTGCAGTTTTCCATGCTGAGACACACCTCAGCCATCCTCCCAATATATTTTATCCCCATGGATGTCTGTAGCAAATTTGTTTACAGCATACCTTTTCTTTGTTTTCTATTACACAGGCCAAAGGAATTAAAAATACCAAAAACTCACTCAAAAGCGGTGATCTTAACCTCTGCAGTTACAGAGCTTACATATTATAGCATGACATGGTGCACATTTATCTAATGAGGAGGATGCTTCTACAAAAAGGACTTGAGTCTAGAAAGAAAGAGGAGCAAGGAAAAGGTCCACAGAGAAACAACGATCACAAAATAAATAGTTAAATCAGCGGCACAAGTGTTAAACTATTGCAGGTGAGGAGGAACACTGCTCCCCTTTGAAAAGACATCAACCCTCACGGTCATGCTGCGCACACAAAAACGACACTGGCAACAGAGACTCGTTTACCCAGCTTGAGCAAGACACATGCAGCAGCAAGAATGGAGACCAGCAATACCTGAAAACACAACTGGGTGAGACGACAGGCGCAAGCGGACCAGCCACAGAGTGTCAGAGGAACTGGTAAGAAGGCTGCAGCTTACCTTTGCCTTTCTGCTACGGGAACTCCAGGAAACCAGTCTTGGAGCTGAATAAAGTTGCTGAATAAAGCAGTGGAAAATTCGACTCCAGCTATCATCCCCAACAGGATTGCTTCTAGGGCTCCCATTTGAGTAGTAGGGCTAATCTCTGGGACCTAGAAGAGTCATGCTGGAGAGCCAAGCAAGACCATGAAAGAGGACAAGTCTATTAGATGTGAGGTTTGCTCTGCCCTGCTCCTGCGGGCCACTCTGTCAGCACAGCAGCTTGCGTGAACAGTGCTAGAGTGGTGAGGACAGCAAAGGAACAGCTTTGCTGGTCCATCCCTTCATGAAGGCTTTCCTGCACAGCAGGACTCCTCAGATACTCTGCTTCTGTGGTCAGGAAAAACTCATTCATACTTGGATGCAGCTAAGTGACACCTATATTTATTAAAAACACTGCCCTTTCCCAGCAGCACAAGTCACCAGCTGGAAAATGCACTCAGCCTGGTACAGACTACTACTACCACCTGTTCTGAGCTTCATCTGCAACCACCAGGCATGAGTGTTCTCTCTGCAGATGCAGAAAAACTCCACAAAGCACAGCAGCCTGGCAGCTGACAGTAAAACTGGGCAGAGAGGGTGGCCCTGGTGTCAAAGCTGGGATCTGGGTGGGCACTGCCAGTTCTGCCACATCCTGACAGTGGAGACATCCAAGGCGATGTTTAAAAAAAAAGTGTTGGCCACCCAAGTGCTCTCCTGGAAGTGTCTGCCTCTGGAGATGGCATTATATGAACACCAGATATTTTGGGCACATATTCTGATGCTGATTTCCTTTTGTAAGTATATAGTTGAGTTACTACCAGTGCAGAAAGTAGAGCCTGGCATTGCCCAACTTCTGGAAATGCATGTGTATCATATCATACCCCTACCTCATTTCATACAGTGGCTTTCATGAGTGGGACCACAGGCAGCATTTAGCCTGAAGTGTATCTCTGGATGCTCACATTGACATGTTTAAACACACATATCTAGTTTTAAATGCAGATGATTCTCCACTGGAATAACTGCAGTGCAGACTATTCAAGTTCAGCTTTACATAAAAGCAAGCTGCTTGTTCAGCTCCTATGAGGTCTGACACATTTTGCCCAGTATTCTGTAGTTGAGAGTTTTCCTGAAGACATTTTAGGAGGAGCCCCACTACACAGCCAGTGGAAAGAAGAACTGACAGTGTAGGAAGTATGTTTTAATGCTTAAAAGCTGCTGCACTGGTCAGCTGCTTCTGTTATCCAGTTACTGGGGGGAAGACAAAAATCACATTTTTTTAAAAATCACATTTTTTAAAAAATCACATTTTAGCTGTTAACTGACACAGGCTCTTCTCTGATTGCTGGCCCATAAGGATATAATTGACTACAACCCTTTTGCAATGTCATCACTCCCAAATACAAAAGCAGTTAACTCCTGGAACATGGAGCACCCCACAGCACATTCCCCACATAGCCCTGGCTACAGGATGAGAGCACAGACATCCATCTGGATGTCATCTGCTTCCCATGGAGTGCCCATGTCTCGGCGAGAGGCAGGCATGCTAAACCATCCCACATCACACCTGCAGTTAAGTGCAACTAGGATAAACTTTTGTAATCCTGAGAACACCTCCGTAACCCTGTGAGAGCCCCGGGATATCTAGCTTTGAGGTGCAGATTCTCTCATTGGTAGTATTAGCTGGATAAACATGTAGAAACAAGTTTATTTTTAGTTCTGCAAGTAGACGAAGTGGCAGAGCACCCTCTCCCTTTGCACACAGGGCTTCCCCTACCTAAGTCCTTGCTGATCCCAGAAAACACTTAATGGAGATCTCTGCAAAGCATCCCTCTCACCTAGAGCTGCAGTGGTTGCCTTTAAAAAGTCAACATTTACCTCACTGTGATATCTGAGCCATCACAGCATTTTAAAGCAGGAAACACCATCCTCAACCCATGCTGTCCATTAGCTCCCAGGGACAGCTTTCTGCTCCTGCACATGACACACTTGGATTTGTTGATGTGTGCATTACCCAGGACTGACCTCATGCCAAAATATGCACTTTTATTGCTTATGTTGGGATCTTTGCCAGTACACTCACAGCTTTTTGTTGGTAATTAGAGGAAAATACTGACTTCTGTGGTTCCTGGTGTGTAGCGCTCACCTGTCACAAAAAGTTTATTTTGCTTCCTTAGCAGGCTGCAAGATCTTTGCCATGTTCCTCTTGCATTGGACAACAGGGAACTTAAAAGCTTATGTTTATAACTGATAGAAAACCAAAAACATACCATCAACTCAAGAAACACCTTCAAAGTGATAACTAACATATTAAAAAAAACCCACTTTTGGAGTATATTTTGCAGCGCCTGATGACTCTGGGTTCCCACAGGACGGGTGGGGGCTCGCAGCGGAGAGGCACGTTTGGGTGGGACTGAAGGCCAGGCAGAAGTTGGGAGGTGGTTCCCACTCCTCTGACAACCCAAACTAACTTTGTCCTCGGGATTGCACTTGAAGCCAAATTCCAGATTTCCCTGCTCACCAATATTTGGTATTTGACAGGAGTTCAAAACACCATACTCGAGACAGTTGGGGGAATATCTCGGTAAACACAGAACACAGCAAGGGGAGCAATGTTAAGTTAGCACAAGCAGTGCAGGAGCAAAAGCAGTACAAGTAACAGCCATGTAAGAGAAGCTGGCATTGAAACCAAGAGTAGAGTTCCAGCTTAACCATTCTTAACAAGGCCTAGTTTTCCGATTAGCCTGTGAAATTCATCCTCCTAGCAGACAAAGGCCACAGCTACACTGACCTGTCACTCAGCCCTCGAGTTTGTATTTTGTTTTCAAGCAGACAGTCTGCATTCACAGATAAAAGCTTACAGAGTGCTAAAGTGCAGCGAGGCAAGTGGCTTTGTGGTGCTAGCAGCCTTCTGTGTCCAGATGATACATGGTCATTCTGTACAGCGTCCAGCCAATCCATGCTGCCTTCCCTAAGAAACAAGGGAATACACCATGTGACCATTTTCCTCGGTCAGTTTTCCTGGCTACTTTAGGTAATCAATTCTGAAAACTTTATGATATCTTTCTTCTCTTTCTGTGCCCCCTGCACTTGCAAGTCACTGGTGATGTACCAGGATGGGTGTCGGGAGGGATGCTACACTGACCACTAGCTTTCCAGAAAGGTTATGACAGCAGCGAGAGCCTGATTTCTCCGACTGCTTCTGGTGTACTCATGTGCCAGTGTAATGAGGAAAAAAGAAAAAAAAAAATTCAACATGTCACTTTTTGGTACACAGACCGTTGGTGCCACCCAGCAGAGATCAGCTGAGAGAAGATAATATTTGCACTCCTAGGTTCTTCTTAGTATCTCTAAGTAAATATAAGCAGACTAAAAAGAACCAAAGAAATTAAGAGGGAGGTTTGGGCCATTTAAATCTTTTTATGATGTAGAAGATAAAATTCCCATGTTCATTGCGAACATTCACCAGACAGAGATTAGCTACCTTCCATCCCGTTACAAAATTAACATACCTACAAGAAGTGGGCAGATGTAGGGTGGGATGCCCCACTGACACCGTGCTGGCCTGTTTCAGACCACTAAGCAATGAACAGTGCTAATGTGCCCTCACTGCTTCTGATCCCTACCTAGCAGCAGCCATGGTCACTTGGGAAGCTCTCAGCCAGCACTGTTAGGTGAAGCAAAGCGTTCAGTTTGTTACCTTCACCTTCCAAAGCATATATGCTTCTTCATTTGTGATACTGAAAGGAGTCCTTGACTGGAGCCCAAGGAAGCTTTAGGAGGGAGGGCTTAGCTAGGTCAAAGCTCACTGTTGAAGTTACTCGTAACAGAAGACTTGGGTGTAGGTGTACTGTCAGATTAGTTTTCTGTTCTTAATTAACACTATTAGCAAACTGACATGACGGCTTATGAGCGAGGCTAAACCTGATATCAGAGTTGCAGATGGAAAAGGGAACATTAGTGGGGGTTTTCCTCCCACCAGTGCAAGAGAAGGAGAATGTCAGATTCCTCCTAATGCTGGGAAGATATTTCCAACCCAAGGATGGACACAGACCATGGAACAAGCCAGCCCACGCCTTCCATGACAGTACCTCCAACTCCTTCTTTAGCCTTCTCCACTGCTAATATCCTCGGCAGGCAATGCCAAGTCACTTCTTTGCTGTAACTTCAGACCAACCCTTCTTGATTTACATTACGGAGAGAGAACTTCAAAGTAAGCTGTGGGCAGACCACAACTCTTCCTCCAATGAGGGGGCATGAGGGAGCTGTAGAGACTCAGCATTGCACCATATTTAAAATGGTTAAGAAGGGTGAGCATCTGGATTCCCGCACATGGACTATTGGGTGGGGGTTTTTTTGAACAAGATTGAAAACCAGTGTATCCACTGTATTGTAACACATTTGAAAACGATGCCTTTTCCCTGAAAGGCAAGAATATGTGTGGGTTGGGGAACTACTTTCAGGAGAAGTTTACAGTTTTCTGTGAGGAAGTGATTTGCAAGTGTCATTGCAACTCAGCTAGGGAACAGCTTGCGACAGATGCTGTGACTCCTCCATATGTATTTGATTATTGGCCTCTGCCTACTTTTAGTAAAGGTGCTCAGCTGGGCTTTGAACGTCTTTTTTGTGAGGTATCTTTTCCTGTACCATGATGGTGGTGTCTAACCTACCTTACAGCAATCTCGGTGTACCTGAATTCCAGTAGTTTACTGGAAGATGTCATGTGAGAGTTATTGCATAGTACAAACAACACATATCCAGCATTATGATGGTGGAGAACATGAAAGGGGATAAAAGAACAAGAAGCAATTAAAGGAACCTCTCCCCTTCCCCTTTTTGAGAACAGAGTAGGTGCTGGAGATGAGCAGTGACCAACAGCATTGCGCTGTCCTAAGTTCTTCTGAGTTTAGTGGGTGATCCTTCAAGTAAGATTTAGGATACACCACCATATGAATATTAATCTACAAAATTAGTCATTTTAGTAGTTTGGACAATCCTATTTGCATTACTGACACAATTAGTAATAAGGGATGAAAAAAAGAGGCAAAGAGAAAAAGCTTAGCATTCAAACTCTAGGCTCAATAGCAAGAAACAAAAATTACAGGCAACATAGTGCTTGAAAATGAATCCTGGTTGGCTGCCAAATGTATTTTTCAAAACAATGCCTAATTGCCTCTGGAAATACATTAATCAAAGGCTCCCAGAGGCCTGAGAACCATTTTCTCCAATCTACCGAGGCAGAGTAGCGATAAAGACCTGAGTAATACAAGGAGCTACATATGTCCTTGAGACAAAATACTTACATGACAAATAGGAAAGGATACCTAACTAAAAGCTCTTAAACAAATTCCTTGAGCAGCTTATTGGCATCACTCTTGGGAGAGATCAAATAAGAAAAAAAACCAGTACTCTGACCATGAAACCAGCAACAGACATTAGAGAAGTTCATGAATCGTGCTGTCCAAATTAAGATATAGAAGGTGGCATTAAGAAGTGTCTCTGTGGTGTGGCCCAAGTCAAGCAGAGAGCAAATCAGGCAAACATGAAGAAATTATCAGTCTATACAAGGGCTCTGGAAAACAGTATAACCTGAAATGCCCATGACCAGAGGAAGAGTGTGATGAAGAACTGAGGAAGATTTGGATCACTTGACGCATATGTAAGGCTTCCTCCTCTCAGCGCATCAGCCTGGGGTCCTCAGATGCTGGTGGAGGCAGAGCTCACAGCACTAACCAGTCCAGTGCTGCAGAGAGAGGACCCTGGGGAGGTTGCTGGAGGTGCAGTAGTGAGCCCCCCACCCAGCTACTTGCACCCTGCCCTCAGGCATGTGTCCTCTGCTGTGTATTTACACTCCCGCTAGCAGGTGACCAAAGCAGAAAGCACTCTTGCCTTACATGGTTTGCTCAGCAATCACTTCAGATCACAATGCAGTTCCTAACCCGCCTTCCCTTGCATTACATAAGCTTTCTAGGGCCGATGTGTAGTTGCTTAGCAGTCATTTTACATGACTAAAAAAGAAATCCATGATTGCTGGTTTTACTATATGGTTTTTTTTTCCCCCCTTATTGCAATATAATTATAGCTATGATAGCAACATTGCAGAACATTCATCAGCATGTAAAAATTAGGAACAGAGCGAGTATATCACATATACCTTTTAGAAGCCTTTACTTCTTCCTTTGCCATTGGAGGGGGAAGGGCAGGAAAAGTTTGGTATTGCATAAAATCATAACTAACAGTGTTTTCCATCCTGTCAGCTAATCCAGCATAAACAGAAGATCTCATTCTTATTTCAGAAGGCAGCTTGCTTCCCTCATCACAGAGCTCTCCTAAAGCTGCACCACAGGCTCCCTGCGGACGGCCTCAGCACGCAGAGTTTTTCCCTCTGCCCTGAAGTCTAAAATGGGGACGGCGACACGTCCCTCCTGCAGGGAGCTGGAGACAGACATGGCCCCCATCCAGGGAAGGAGCCTTGCACCCAGGCCAGACATGGGGAGCACATGTGCCACTCTCCTGAGGTGTGCACGTGCCCCACACGCCATGCGTAGTGGGTCCGATGTGCCATGCATGTGCCGGGCTGCCTGTGCATTGCTGCAGGTCCATTGGGATGGAGGCCTGGACCAAGGGGCGCTGTGCCCAGCCTGCCTCCAGCTGGGACATCTTTCACACTGAGTTGCAGAGGCCTGGCCCAGCTGATAAGAGGTCAAGTAACCCTGTGCTAAGTCGCTGAGCTAATTCCCTGCTGGGAGGTTTTCCTGAAATTGCTGCAAGATTTTTTTTTTTTTTTCCCTTTTTCATCCTGAAGTTCCTAATTATGCCCCCAAGCACTGTCCTAAATACTTTTTTTTCCTCCATGATTCTGACATTTAACTTTTACTAGACATACTTTTTTAACAGTTATTCACTATCTCCATGATTTTTTAATAATTTTGCTTTCCTTTATCCACTTTGAAGACTTGCATTCCCTCATACTCTGGGCAAGTTCCTTGACTGCTACCAACTCGAACTCCTTGCCAGTGCCCCTCATTTCTTCCCGAGAAATCTGAGGAAGAAGTTTTTCTCAGTTTAATGCCTTCTTTTCCATCTTTTTGTCTGTGGCCATCTGCCTTTTGATAAGATGTTGCCAGTGAAGTGGCTCCAGTGTCTGCCCAGCCCCACGTTGTGCTGTAGACACATACCCCACATTCATCATGGAAAGCAATTTGTTTAGAGAACAAATCAACTTAGTGATAACATTTACTTTTTCTAGAACTATGTAATTTATTGTATGGTCATTTAACTAACACAAATACTGGAAATACTAGTTTTCTGCATTTAATTAAAAATTTGAATAAATGTGCCTTAAGTCATATAATTGCTTATATGCCCATGCAAAGTATCTTCCTGCTTAGCAAAAAGAAGTATCAAATTTACTGCAAAGACGAGATTTATTTCTGCACTACCTACTTTAATGGTTACCACTCGGGAAAAGATCAGGGTTTCATTAGCATTGTAACAAAACCAAAACAAGATTAAAATGGAGGCTTTGCCTACACACTTAATGGAAAAAAATCACAGTTAAAGAGATGAAATAAAAAATAGTCACTGGATACAAATTCCAGGGATTCAAAGTCAAGCAAGTATTTAATTGACTGTTGGGATCCTCCATCCCACATTCCTGTCCCTAACACAACACGCAACCTGTGCGTTTGAACCCAAGAGACACGTGCGCTGCGGGGGGCAGTTTTGTCCCACATCAGGTGAGCAGCGTTGTTATCAGACACTGTCAGCTTAATTATTTGAATATTGAGATTATTTGGCATTAAACATATTCTGAAGTTTTATCATCACTTGGCATGCAGTTTCCTTCATATCTCATCAGAATTTGAGACTTGGGGAAAATAAAGTGTGCTTATTATGGCAGGGACTCAGCTGCCTGACCTCTAAGGTCCCATGCCTACTAGCTGCAGTAACTCCTCATTAGGGAGCTCTCAGGGGAGCGGATGTACAGGCATGAAGAAAAAGCTATGCTTCTTGAGCTAGGTTTTTGGTGGGGGTTGTTTTGGGGGTTTGGGTTTTTTGTTTGTTTCCTTGTTTTAAGTTGTGGTTTTTTTTTTCCCCAGTTGGTCAGCAAACTGCTTTTCTCTCAGCAGTGACTCCCCATTTAGGTTTTCTCCTTTCCTACAGGAACCTCCATGATCATAAATCACTTGCTAAACTCTGCCAGAAAAAAAGAGGCATCTGCAGCAGGAGATCAGCACTTGGTAGTAGCTAACAAGCCTTGTTTACCCTGCATGCATTGGAGAGGTTGACTATCCCCAGAGCGAATCTGGGCTTGCTATTTTCGGTGTTTTTTTCTCTGACTCTGATCCAGCTTTGCACCTATTGTCATTGCTTCTAAAGGTAGTCAAAAGCATCTGTAAAGTGAGGGGGGGCAGCCATTACTGTCAGCGGCACCCATCTACACTCCACTGAGAAGAGGAGCTGGGTATTTCACACAAGGAGAAAATGCAGCTATCCCCATGACTCCTATTTAGTACATGCTTCCCGCTATGCACTTTAGAAGCGGGACCTCAACTACCTGGTTCAGGTTTGCTTGCCCAGTAATGAGGAACAGCAGAAGATGTCTTTTGCTCAGGTAAGCCAAGTGCTCCTCCGGCTCACCAGGGCTGCCAAAGAACCCAGGGTGCCACCACCGCAGCCAGAGCCGCTGAGGCAGAGCCATGCCCTTCTCTGGTTGTGCCCAGTAACAACTACTGCCGGGTGCTCTGAGAAAAGGATGCTTTTGCCACGGCTGGCTGTGGTGGCATTAGGTATCAGGGACAAGCACGTAACAAGTAATGCAAACACAACAGAGCAACAAGTGGGTGAAACATGCGCGTGCAAAACCTTCCCAGCGTTACCTAGGAAGAAACGCGATCTCCTGATGACAAACCTGATGTTGTTAGGAGCAGAACCATGGGAGAGTGCCACACCAGGGAGCTGACTGCAGAGATAGGCCCAGCCAGAGTTACAGTCCCTGCAAGGTACCTTGGAAGGGAAGGCAGGTGTGATGGATGGTCTGAGGACTGGGATACGCAGGGCCATTAGGCAACACAGGAGTGAGGAAATGCATTGCACGCTGTCAAGGCAGCGGGAGGAAATGCAGTATGTTTAGGAGTTGGCTCAGAATAAGGTAGCAGTGAACATATGTGGCTGCTGGAGAGTGCAAGGCAGACGTGACTGGGGAGCATATGGGCCATTGCTCTTAGGCAGGGCAGGTGGTAGGAGGAGGCCAAGACTGTGGTGGAAGACATACAGTTTCCCAGCTGTGCCAGTTCATTGGGATAAATAAAGTGATAATGTGTACTAATTAATACATGAATTATAGCAGCAAGTCACTTTCAATGCTACAGAAGATTTAAAAAAAACCCAACAAAACAAAAACCAGAAGAAAGGGATGATCCTTTAGATTCTCTCAGAACCTCCCCCTGCTCTGCCTCCCCACCAGCCCCCAGCAGCCTCCCAGGCCAGAGCAGTGCTCCCCACACGCTGACCAGCATGTACCCCTGGTTTCACCCTTTCCTTCCTGGGATCCTTCATTCCTCACTTGCAGGGGAGCTGTAGGAGAGAGCTGCCTTCTCCCCTCTCCTCTCCTGGCTAGGCACGTAAGAGAAGGGGTGGGATGCCGAGAGGCACCTCATTGCTGACAGGAAGGGAGCACAGCTGGTTGCAATTGCTAGGGGATTATTCCTCCTCCTCCGGATGGTGTTGGCAGCCTGAGAGGAGGGAAAGGGTGAAACCTCCAAACTGCCCAAGCAGTTATTACCTGGTTGCTCTCCTTTGGAGCTAGCATTAGGGAAAGTGCCCAACCAAAGCATCTCCCTAACCCTAGCATCTCATAATGTCTTTTTTCCCTGCAGGTCCTGTGCTCGCCCACTCCTTTCTCCTTTTTCCCTTCCTTTATTGCCAGCCCTTCAAGCTGGACCTTTTGCCAGTCCATGCTTCCCCGAGGGCAGCTACATCACTTTTCCGGGACCTGCCGTTTTGTTCTCACACCTCTTTTCTATCCCTGTTTATACACAATTCCTCCCCTTATCTTGTGCCGTTGGGTTCTACTTCCTTGATACTTAGACATTTCCACTATTTGTCAAAATAATTAGGCTCCAAAGTACTCCTTGAAAGTTTTGAATTAAATCAATGTGCCATCTGCCGTTGATCTTCTCTGATGTTAGTATTTTCCCATGCACAAGGCAATGAAGCATGAGAGCCAGGTGGGTAACATGGAGAAACCATTCGGTCACAAGCAATGCTGCTGCCGGCTGCAGCAGTGCTCCCAGAAACCCTAACAGGAGAGGGAGCATTTAGAGTTAGGATGATTACAGCACAGAGAATTCTAAAAGTCAAACCAAACTCACTGGCAATACCATTTTCTTTTTTGGTCAGAAATTGTAGAAACAGAGAAATTAACACTTGTAAGGACTGCAAACCACCCTAGTGTGAAAATCCATGTGCGCCTGCCCAGGGATAGCTACTCCACCGGGGCGGATGTTCCTGCCATGCTAGGAAGCGCTCCTGGGTACAGACCATCAATGGATGGAGTGTCTCTATCAGAGGGGCTGCAGAAAGGCTGATGACAAGTGATTTTTTTATGCGTTGCTTTATCAGAGCGAACAGAGAAATTGTTTCTAAGTCTTGGTTGTTTTCCTTTCACATGGTGTCATGGTTGAACCCCAGGAGGCAGCTAAGAGATGTTGGCAGGGCAGGCCACAGCGCTTGCAACAGCGCTGAACACTTTAAGCGCAAAGCAAGTGTCCTGCGATGTATTTGCATTTGAAATTCAGTGATGTATCCGTCTACTCTGGGCAGCTACAACTGTGTAATGGTAAACTGCAATTCCCATTCGTATACAGGTAATTATAACTATATATACATACAATATGCAGTAGTAGATGGCTTGACAGTAATTTTTTTGGTTTGTTTAAGAGTTCTGAAGCATTCTTGAGAGGCGTCTTGGACAATGAAGAAAGACATTTTCAAACTAAAGAGGAATTTGTGGGAACCTTAGCAAGGTGTCAGGCTCCAGAGTATTTAGGTCAGAATGGTCTTGTCAAAGCCTGTAAAACTCTTAACTCATTTAAGTCAGAGGTTGTTCAGGGTTAAAGTGCCAATGTAAAAAATGAAAAAGAACTATTTTTGAAACATGTCTGTTAAGTCAAAAGAAATAGCTTAATGTTAGAGTTCTAAAAGCAAAATTTAATAAATTAATATATGCATGCCAGATAAAAATACAAAATTACAATTGAAATAGCAATAATAATAAAGGAACACTGCTCAGCATTGCAGATTTCACTGCAACCACCACAAACATCATGGAGAATTACTTAAAGTAACATTGAAAGTACACATTTTGTTTCTGTTAAAAACAAATTACTGTATGATGAAAAAACTGAAAGAAACCCAAGAAGAAATCAGCCCCAAAAGTGGCAGAAAATGATATGAAATGTCAATAAACTGCCAGAGGCTCCATTTCACATAAGTTGGCCTCCTTTTTAGTATCAGAAACCAATTACATATAACATAAAAGCAAATTCACAACAGGTTTACACGGAGAAACATGCTGAATTACAATCACAAACTATCCAGAACAAAGATGCTGCACCAGTTCAGTTGTTTTCTTCATGGAATGAGTCTCACCAGAACAGGGAGAACAGGGAGCAAATCATGCAATAGCTTTAGGCTTTTTGTTTTTTATTTTAACATGATAAACACCCAGGATTACTAGTACTGGAAAGTATGTGTTAACCTTTTTCAACATCAGCTGAATGGCACTACAGAAACGACAAAGAGTTCCTTCATTTTTATCCTGAATACATCAAAAGCTCTAGCGAATATGGAATTCAGCGACAAGAGCCATTAAATTACTTTAAAATATTCCTTCATCCATAGAACACTGTTGCTTCCTTTTTTATTACAAAACCCCCAAAATATTCAAAATAAAATGTCTTCATTTTTTATAAGCATCTCCACCACAAGTCTCTGATAACGGATGTCATTCAATGCAGCCATCGCATCCAGTTCTGGCGCTCTCATAAGAGTTGGTCCAAAAACTATGCCCAGATTCTCTGCACTCATCAGATTTTCCTTTTCATGGAGCGTTACTCTGTAAAAAAAAAAAAGACAGTGTTTTTCACAATCTTGCGGTGCCAAACTATGCCTGCATATGCTTGAAAACCACGGAAACTGGACAGAAACGTTTGCCTCTCCCCAAAGCCTAGAATCGGAGGCGCTGGGTGAAACACTGAGAAGTTAAGCGAGTGCAAATGCTGTGCGGGTTTGCAGTCAGCCAGATGTCTCTGTCCTCCTACCACACACGCAGACCACGTTTACTTGCAGGAGGAGTTGGTACTCTGTGGCGAGGGAGGGGGGCTGAGGGGTGAATTCAGACTTTATCAGAACAATTTTGCTTTCGTTCTTTACGGCGGCACCATTCACAGGTCATTCCTATGGGGAGCAGACTGCGTTTGTTACTACGTTAGCAGTTTTATGGTCACTAGAGACATGCTATTGTGCCCACCCAGGTGGGATGCTGCCCAGGTTCTCCTGGAGGCATGGCTCCACGTGGCCACACGGCTCCTCTATCATGCATACGACGGCAATGGGGGTGAAGTGGGGATCGCATGGGAATTCCCTGCCTTTAGGCACTACAGGCTAACTGTGCTAAGCTGGACGCCTGGTTCCTCTTCAAGACAAATTATGTCCTGAGGCGTGTACTAAAAAAAACCCCAACAAATCATCACTTTGGGGCAGCTCTGAAACCGCCAGAGTCTCACTGTAACCTCACTTGCACGGCAGCCTGAGCAGGTCATTAAACTGGTGCTCCAACAGGCCCACTTCCACCCTTCCCTCTTCTGGGTCCTTAGCAGCTGCCAAACAGCCGAGCCCCCAGCTCAGGGAAGCCTCCCGCCACCTGGTTCCCATCTGCAGAGGAGGAGGAGGAGGTCAGGAGGCCACGTTTTGCTCCTCCACAGGAATCCGACCTGTTCAAAGCTGTGGGCTGAGGCCCTGCTGGAGGGCAGGTTTGCAGGCTGCCTCCAGAAATGTAATTTGCCCAAGAATTATACCTACAGGAGAGGCATCCTCTGCCGGGGCTATCGGAGAAACACGCTGGCCTGGTTTCAGCTGGGATAGAGTTCATTTTCTTCCTAGTAGCTGGCATAGTGCTGTGTTTTGGATTTAGTATGAGAACAATGCTGGTAACACACTGATGGTTTAGTTGGTGCTCAGTAGTGCTGACACTAGTCAAGGACTTCTCAGCTTCCCATGCTCTGCCAGGGGCACAAGAAGCTGCGAGGGAATGCAGCCAGGACAGCTGACCCAAGCTGGTCACAGGGCTATTCCATACCATATGGCGTCACGCTCAGTATATGAACCGGGGGGAGTTGGCCGGGGGGCAGCGATCCCTTCTTGGGGACCAGCTAGGCATCGGTCAGTGGGTGGTGAGCAATTGCATTGTGCATCACTTGTCTTGTATATTCTTTTATCATTATTGTTATTATTATTTTCTCTTTCTCTGCTATCCTATTAAACTGCCTTTATCTCAACCCATGGGTTTCACTTTTTTTTCCGAATCTCTCCCCCATCCTACCGGGGCGGGGGGAGGGTGAGCGAGCAGCTGTGTGGTGCTTAGGTGCCGACTGGGATTAAACCACGACACATGCCTGCTCAGCAAATGCCAGAAGGGTCACTGCTGCCCAACCACAGTGGTCTCCAGGGTCATGGGATGGTATTTCTTAACGTGGGCTCAGAGGCAGCTTGTGCTCTCCTGCACTGCTCTGCCTCAGCACAGAAAACGTAGGGGTCCCACATGGGGATGGCAGGAGGGGGACAGCCTGCCTGGGCTACCCTGACACCGAGCGCGCCCATCGCTGCCGCCCACTGCCACGGATGCAGTACACAACTGTGCCTCAAAGCCTAAGCTTCTGCCTTGGTTTTATCCTGGTGAATTGCCTTGCTCAAGGAAACAAATTCAGATTATGCAAATGTTTTAATACACACTATGGTTTAAAGAATCCATAAGGATTCTCAGAAACAACTAAGAACCGAGGGGCAGCAACTGAGAGAGTCTGGCCAAATTATTTCTCTTTTCTCCACTGCAGCACCTTGCATTGCAAGAAGAAATCCTTTGGTATATAAAAAAAAATTCAGTATTTTTTCTTCCTTTTTTTTCCCTTCTGCCTTAATTTTTATTTTGAAACAAGTCAGACTGATGTTTCCAAGCTGCTGGGTCCTCAGTTTATAATTATTCCAGATAAAGGAGCTGTGTCTGATTACCTGAATTCAGCAGCAAGACAACAGCCTGTCGAGCACCACAGCTCTTTTTAGCAAATGTATTAAAAGGAAGTTTAAAAATTATTGAATTTTGTCACCCTTCTACCTTATCATTCACCTATACCAGAAATACGATGTGCAAAAGCAACTTGCTAACTAGAGCAGCAACAGCTACTCTTGAACAGGGTAAGGAAAAAGTAACTTCACACTTCACAAGCAGTAAGGTGGGTATTTTTATTCCCAAGTCTCTGTGTCTGTTCTAAAGCATCCATCCATTAGAAATGTCATTGGAATAAATGGACAAATCAGGCAGAAACCCTGTAGCTGAATTTTGCCTGAGGCATTCAGCAGAGTCGACATATTCCTACTTGTAGAACTATAAAAGGAAAATGAAAGAGCTTAAAATAAAGTCTTTTGTCTAAGGAAATGGAATGATTCGTATGTATTGACAGTAAATTCATGTTACTTGAGAAACTAAAATGGATACCCTAACATGGCACATTGATTTTTTTCCCCACTTTCCTGAAAGAAATAGAACCTGGGCTGTTGTACTGGATATTCAGCCGTCAGTCCCTCTCTCAAAATTTTTCAGCCTACTGACCAACTTCAGTATCTGGGGGAGAAGGAGAAACCTCAGACAGAATCTGTGCTCCTACATTTTCGAGAAGGTGGCAGGTAGAACAAGGGGCTCCATGCTGATGAGGAATGACCAGCAGACCTCACCGGACATGTGGCTGAAGGGCCAATTAACACTGTGCCTAATCGGTGTCCGCTCAAGTCTAGTGTGTGTCCTCTTTTTTAGGGTGTCAGGGATGACAAGGTTAGACAAGACTTAGCAGAAAAAGACACCAATCTATAGTCATCGCGCCATACTAGTTCCTTGCCCAGGGAGCAACTTATTACTCCTAGGGGTACTAAAGACTTTTTTTTGCCATAAATATTCCCTGTAACCTTACATGTAGTGCACATTTGTTAGGCAGGTGACTTTTGTGCTTCAAAACTGTGGTTTTTTGACTTATGTCCCTCAAGTACTTTGTGAGTGCTTTAAGTGGGATAAAACCAGTGTTTGGCTATTTGCTGTTGTGCAGACTATCATTCCCTGCTGCAGTCCATCCCCAGAATTTGCTGGGCCTTGCCCGGATTTTTCTGGAGGTCCTAACATGGTCTTTGCTAAAAATGAGTTTGGCTTAGCGTTCTCCCCAGCTAGTCCACCTACCTCTTCAGATGTGCCATGAGATACCGTAATGTTTCACAGTGTGCAGGTGGCAGAAGTTTCAGCGCCTCATGGAGAATTTCCAGCTGTTCATCCGGATCGGTGGTTTCTGAAACACAGAAATTCAACCGTCACCACATATACAGCCAGAATTCATGCACAGAGGGACAAGAAAGGTGGCCTGCAGAGGAGACAGGGTCTCACAGCTATGCTGGACTGCTATTTCCAGATCTTACTCAAGCCTCATAGTGGAAAATTTGCCTGTCCAAAGAGGTGCTCAGAGCACAGTCAGATTGTGATTGGTTTTGGACAAAGAAAACTTCCCAAAGCAAACTGCAATCCACTGAAAGATTCCCTGCAGCCTACTAAAAAAAAAATCCCCTGGCAATCCTTGCTGACTGGACTAGTTTTGCACAAATAATCTACAGGTGCAACCCTGGGACAGCAGAAGGTACTGGGAACTTTGCCATCAGCATCTTTGGCTGTGTCCATACTACTTGGAAAGAGCCTTCTCCAGAGGATCGGTAAGCCCAGCATCTGGCCCTTGTTTTCTACCCATGGCTACCTCACACCTTTCCAGGTGCGGCTGGTGTGACTGCTACATTGCAGAGATGCTTCAGGCAGCCAGGATGCTTGGGAGAGATGTTCCAGCTGGGCTTACTGTTGTGCTTGCAGACTCACTGTCTGCGAGGCCAGCGTTGAAGGTGGCCTTAGGATGAGTGCTTACCAGCTTGTAAAAACACTCCAAATGGACACGTCTAGAAAGAAATGACTTCGTATTTCTAAACATTTTCATAAATCACCTTCTTTCTGGGAACACAAAGCCAACAGACTTTAAACATCACTGTCAAGGACTAAGGATTCATGCAAGACATAAGAAGCGATGTAATCCATAATGTGTGATGAAAAGGAAGCATTCTTGGTGAAAGGCAAAACAAAAATGTAACCATGATCACATAGCACCACGTGGTCATGTTGTAATGTGCAGTGCATATTTCATCCTGCAATTCTTACTAAATAGGACGTGCAGTATAAGAGCTGATGGGACAGCTATTAAATCAATAGGCAAGTACTGCACAAAAAGGAGGAGAAAAGGATGAGAATGAAAACTAGGAAGAAAACGCGTTATACTTACTTGCAGACTCTATAAACTTTGGGTAGGCATCATATGTGATGAGTGGAATTGGCAAATCCCTGAAGTACAGTTTAAGTGCACCAGTGATAATATTGATATCTTCATACATATTCACAGAAATATCAGCTTTTTCCCCATCTGTGTGGAGAAGGCACTGACATTAAAGCCTTGGAAATGTAAACAGATGTAAAACAGCATTCAAAAGAAAAATAATAACTTGCTTAAGCAAACATTACTAAAAGGGAGACAACTACAGATTTTGGCTTTTATAAGCAAAACAGAGTTACTGGGCTGTGAGGTTCATCGTTTCAGGGTGAAAACCTCAAACATTTTAAAAGAAACCTATCCTTTCTTTGCTTCAAATTATTACGAAAAATGCAGGGATTTTGGGGAGGAAAAACCTGCCTGCCTGATCTAGCAGTATCTATCTTGTAGAAATGTGTGGATGTTTAGCTATTTCTGAACATGCTGCATTGCCAAACAACACATTTGTCAGCACTGAATGAGAATCAAGGAAGTCTGGGAAAAAAAGTGAAAGAAAGAAAGAAAACCAACTTAGTCCACACCCTCTCCATTTCATAGGAAAAACATGTGTTCACCATTTAGCTACAGCATACTACCTACTCCTGACCACAGTGGACACAGATCCAGAACTTGGCTTCTCCAGCGCATCCCCACCCTGCTAACGCTGCTGAGGAGGCAGATGTTGTCTGCATAGGTTCAGTCCTCCGGAACAACAGGGGAGAGGTTCCAGAATGGATTTTGGCCTTCATTTCTACTGGGATAGGGAGACTGCAGCTGGAAAGCCTTTAATTTTCCCACTGCCTTTCTCAGAGAGAAGAGTCTGTTCTCACTGACCTTCTTTTAGACTGTAATAATTCAAATGTTGTTTGCACTATTGTATTCATCTTATTATTTTTGAGCTTTCATCCAGAAAGATGCATTCAAGTTGCACAGGCCTCTTAAGGCACTTCACCACTCGCCCTCTATCCCTCCCCCACGCCCCTGAGCGTAGTTTTCCTTGCAAACTAGGGCAGTAGTTCAGAAAGCTTTGTCCTTTCCTACGCACATCATTACTGAAGCACAGATACTGACAGAAGGAGAAAAGTAGATTTTGGTAATAAAGGCCAAAGTGAAGCCGGTAATGCTTTTCTGATGGGGAGACTCCCCTTCTGCTAGCACAGCCGCCGGACTTCTTCAGCCCACTGGTGCAGCGGAGCATGAGACAGACGGGGGCCGTGCAGAAAAATCATGTATATTTAACACCTCAGCACAAAGTTCCAGCATGCAGGAAAGAGTGTACCTCTGTCAAATGCCATTT
>VZTL01007302.1:0-18670 GCA_013400535.1 Scopus umbretta
AAATTAAACGTGATCTTTACTGTACCAGCTGGGGTCTGTAATGTAGCTGATAAATGAAGCTCTTCCCGTCGGTTTCAGGTCATGCAAGGAAAAGGGCAAAGCTGGGGAGGGAGCTGGGCGGGGTTTCCCTTTGCTTTTCACAGTCAGGCGAGAGGAGTCTGGTTGATGTCTGCAGCAGATAAAGGAGACAAGAGGATCATCAAAAGACCCCAGAGCCCTTTTATCTTTCTGCTGGTTTTCCCTCTAATTTCATTTATCGTTGCTGTGTTGTCTGTCTGCTTGTCTCCCCCTTTCAGAAGGGGTCGGGTGCACCAGGGCCCTGGCTGAGGTAGTAGTTTGTGCTGTTGGTCGGGTTGTGACATTGCCCGCTGTGGAGATAACTGCGCAAGCTACTGCCTTGCTAGTGCTGGTGATGATCAGCTGCAGATGAAGACAATGACAATGGGAATCCCCTTTGTTTTCCCGGGATTGCATGCTGCTGAGGTGGCAACAATTCCTTCTCCTCCTACTTCTGCAGAAGGAGTCTAGCCTCGGCCGCTGTGATGGGTAGTGGGGTTCGACCCCGTCAGTAGGATGCTTCTTCTTTCACAGAGCTGGATGAAAAACCATTAGTTTCACACTGTTTGGAGGGCACCTGAATTTGGGCTGAAGAGCAAGTGTCTGCATTTCTTCTCATGTTGAGACCTTATTATTCACGTGGCATCCTTGAAAGAGGTGGATTTTCTATTTTGTGAAGACAGAGATCAACTTGTGTATTTTGCGTTCTAAATATGCAAAACTTGTATGTGTGATATTAAGTGCTCTTGTTTGAATGGTAAAAAATCCCAAATATTTATCTAAGAAAAGCAAAAACGTGTAATTACTACTTTCCTTACATTGATAAGATAGTCTTTTTGCAGTATAGTTGACTAATTGTATTGCTTGGTGCTAAGCATTTTTAGGTGAACGTCTGAGATATTTTTCCTGTATGTTTTGACTGACTTATTGTGAAAAGCAAACCCATGAATCTGTTACTGTGAATTAATTAAAATTGCTGGTATATTAATGGTGATTGCTAAGGGTATCGATATGAATTTTAGTGTGTTGATCACTTATTGCAATGGCTTAAACTTGGAATATATTAAAACATTTACAATAAATGCGCATAACTGTCTCTTATATTTTTAAAAATTAGAATTAATTTTTCAGTCTTTATAAGACCTAACTATAAACAGGTTGTGGTTAATCTTTTGAGTTTGTAGTGAAAGTTAAAGCTCTAGCTAAGCACTTGAAAATAAGTTGGTGTTTTAATACTGCTTCTAATTCACAGATCTAATGTATTTATAATACTGGGAAGAGTTGGGTAATTTACAGATGCTTAATTTTGCCTCTTTTTTGAATTGTTTGAGCTTATGTGTTTAGAAGACATGCAAAGGTTGCTCTTGCACCTCTGCTGATTATAAAGTGCCTTGCGAAACATAGGGAACATCATACTTGCTGATAAATTTGATCTGATGGTACTTCATTTCTACCCTGTGCAATGTGTTATTCTGGTAATTCAAGCTCTGTCATAAACAACTTTTTAAAAGCCAGGTATTGTCATGCTCACTAATAAACTAATATGTGTTCTTACTAGTAGATTTTCTTTGAAGTAAAATAGCTGTAATAGTTATTGACAGTCCACAAATTTAAAACATACCCTGGCTTTTTTTTCCCACCTTAATTGGAAGGGGCAAAAAGGGTACAAGAGCTGCCTGCTTTTCATATCCTAACAAACAGCCCGTCTCAAACAGAGCCCCTTGAGGTTTGATCTGGAAGTTAGAGTGATATTGTCACCATCTACCTTTAGGTGTCTATTTTAGCTGGTTAATCCACTAGTCCCTCTCCCTTCAGTGAAGGAGGCAGAGGTAGATCCCTGATGTAAATCACGCTTTCAAGTGCCTTAGCATTATTTGATCTGAATTATCCTTTCAAGGAGCTTGTCTCTGTATGTTGATTGTAAGGGAGGTGAAGGAGCTTCAGCTAAGCTAAGCGCCTGTAGGTGGGTGGTGTGAAATTGTCCTCTCTGTTGCTTGCCGCTCTTACAATCAGGGAAGTTGGGTAGAACTTGGTTCCCTTTGTAGCTTTTTGGGTTTGAGGGAGAGATTCAATGGGAGAAGATGTGTTCAAATATACTACCATTAAACACTTAGTTGTTTATCTCCTGTGTAAAATATCTCCCTTAAATTTCACTTGCCACCTGAGCAATCAGCTCTTTGTGCTCTGGATGGTGACTTCAGAGTCTACGAGAACGCTAAGAGCTGGTACTAAAATAAGCTGGTGCTATTGAAATAATGCAGGTAGGGGGACTGCTGGTGAGATGATGTGTAATGCATGAGGTGGTTTATCCCCATGTTCACATAGGTCTCGGTTATGTATTGCTTGGTAGGCTTTAGGTGTGTACATGTGAATTATTTCCTTGAGGAGTTGCATTCAAGACACTTAGCTTGTATGAAGAAGGCTGCGACATCATGCTTTCAGGCAAAAAGATTAATTCTTCAGTGGAATGGAGAGCCTTATCTTAGTGATGTTGTAAAAGTCAAAGCTGATATTTCTGAAAATACTGTGAAATCCTAAAATGGAAAGAGTAGCTTATATCTTGCAAATTCGGTGATCCTTTATTGTGATTTGATGAATTAGTTTGGAAACAAAAAATGCATCATGCCAATTAAAAAGCTGCACTGCTGGCACATTATTGTCTATGGCATTGTCTCTTGCTGAAATTTCCACCCCCCTTTATTCTTCAGAGGTTTCACTCAGTCAAACTTCTTGTGTGAATTTGTTACAGAAACATTAGGATAGGCACATGACTGAGTTGATGGAATTTCTGTTGAAAGTTATTTAGTTTATCATATCCCTATTGTGTATTGTTTGTTGTGCTGGGTGAGAAAGTACTGCAAGAAATGTTCCTCTGTAGCTTTTCTGAGCACTTCTTTTGACTCGCGGAATAATAAAAATGCATTGAGATTCACGGCATAGTCGATTAAGCTTTAGATGCTCTTATTCCCTGGTTTGATGTCTTTTTGCGCTATTGTCTTACCTATTTTGTGAAGAACAGTCACCAGCTGCTCACCCCTCCAGCTACTGTCTGTCAATGCTGCTTCTAAAGATACTGGCACGCATCAACCTAAAATCTTAGATTCAAGATAGTTGCTTCCCTGCAGGGTGCAGTTGCCCTCTCTGTCACCAAGGAGAGTGCTGTGTTCCCATGCTAGCAAAACTGATATTTGAGAACTTGTCTTCACTGGGGGCTGGCTTGGTGGTTCTACTTTAATAGATCCTGGGCCGTGCACATAATGAGTGAGACCTCCCACTTACACTGGGAAACAGCTTAAGACAGTAAGAGGAAATGCCAGTTTCTAGAGAGTTACATCTATAAATACATAAGCACTTAGTTAAAATACATCAATGCATTTAGTAAGTTATATGTGCAGCTTCCTATTGGATGCTTTCTTTGTACGAATGGGTACTAAGTTAACATAAGGAAATGCTTACACTTGTAATTATAAATGAAAGTGGACTGCATTCTGTAAGTTAGTTTACTTGCATCTCCCACTGTCCTGTGCTTAAGTGTTACTCAATGAAATCATAAAAATTGGTTCTAGAACACTGCTTCTAGAGGTGGTTTTATGTTTGGTTTTTTTTATATATACATGGTAATGTACCACTAGAGAGATTCTTTCTGTAGCAGAAATAGAAATGTCATTCAAAACTTAAGTGTGAATGTTTGGGAAACTCTTACATACCTAGACCTAGTTATATAGAATACCCTTAATACTAGTCTTCTAACGTATATTTGGATCATAATTTATACAAATTTATAACTTGTTTTTGAGAAAGTACTCAACCCTTTTAGCTGAACTAGTTGAGTTTTTAGCTGAGAGTCTTAACCTCTCAGCTGTATTAATATGCAGGCTTTGTGAACTTCTGTCAAAAAAGAACATGTGTACTGCTACTGAAAGTATGAAAGGTGGGGAAAGGCAAGAAATGTAACAGAAAAAAGTTGCCTTTACTGGAGGTTTAGTGGAATCACTGAAGTGAAAGGCTCTTATTTAATGGGAAGGGGCTGGTTTGTGCCATTGGGCATGGAAGGTGCTACATAACAGTGAAAAGAGCTGCTATGTTCAGTCTGGGAAGAGAATCTGAAGACTGGAAGTGAATTCCTGTTTGTTCTCCCTGCCCAAGACTTTACGTGCAGAAAGGGTGCTGTCACCTGGCCTTCCAGTTTCTCTTCCCAAGTTTGCTTATTTCTGCTGTCTTTCTGTTTTCTTTGCACCTAAAGTTCTCACTCTTGCCCTGTTCGTTTGCGTACCCTGCTTGCCTCTGCAAGCCAGGCAAAACTGCCCATATCTCTTCAGTTAATAGCATTTGAAGTTTCTCTGCCTGGCTTTAGGCTTTCGGTGAAGGTTGCACTGGCTGCAACAAAGAACTGTCTTAGTACAACAGATTAGCTTCGTCCGGTATTTAGGGATACCAAAGTGTCAGTACGCAAATAGAAAAAAAAAAAATCTAGTCTTGTACCGTCTTTCTAAATGCTGTAAGTCTCTTGTTCCAGGCCAGCTAAGAAAATAGCATCTATGATGTCTGGTTGTCGGATCCCTTCCTGGTCCCTGATCACCTTATTCCTTCTTTTCATCCTCTCCACAGTAACTTTTGAAGCCAAGAACTGTCTTCAGCCGTTTGAAAGAACATCGAAGTTTTAAAATAAAATTGTGTTCTTCTAACATACATGAAAATACATTTAAACATCTTGTTGCTAAAGTGGTGTGTGATATTTCCCCTTTCACCTGAAGACAACTCAAAATATGCCTCAGTCCATTCTGAAGCATGCCTTTTCTGCCCTTTGTTTCATCTTGTGCAAGAAGCAAGGGTTTTTCCTTGCATGCATCTTAAGCCTTGTCCCACAAAACAAGAAAACAGAACAAAGGAATGGGTATGAAAATGTTGGCATTGAATGAGTCAAGGTTGTACTTAGCCCACCTTCTGTGTGAAGGTTTGTGGGTGTTGGAAGGGAGGAGGGGCTAGTTTTGCTGTTGCTATTTTCATCTGATAGCTCAGTAACCTAGTATTGCCTGTGGTACGTGTTCCTGGAAGGGTGTGTTACTTCGGTGCTAAGGCTTTTGACTGGAAAGGCAAGAGAATCCTTCATATGCTACCTGCAAAGAAAAAAGTATGGTGACAGACTTCCAGCTGCTTTGAAATCTCCTTTTTTTCTCTGGTAAAAACATCTGTGGTTTTTATGTGTGGTTTTTGCTGAGGTCTTGTGTTCCAGGCTGAAGCTTAGTTTTCAGTCTAAACTGGACCTTCTTCGCTCCCGTAGTTTCTACACCATGCTCTTAAAGGGGAAGTGGGTCCAGTTGAGGAGCCTCCAGAAGGAAGCTTCTGGAAGATTGAAATAAACCTAATAAAGAGTACATTTTAATGATCATAAAAAGCTTTGGTTACAATAGGGAATTACATTTCAGTATTTGAAGTACTGAAGTGGTGCCTTTTTTCTTAGGTGTGAGTGAAAGCTATATCACTTTTGTCCAATAAAATAATGTTTAAGATGAATTGTGTTTACTCTGTGGACTACCGTGGGTTTCATCAGGTAGTGATGTGTGCAGCTGTTACAGACACATTCATGTCTCATGCGGTGGCAAGTGTGGTTGGTATGCCTAACAGAAATAACACAGAAGGGCCAAAAGTAAACTCAAGACATGAGACGTTTCTTTGAGAGCCTCTTGTGTTTCTACTCCTGGTATTGGTGCATGGGACCTTCAGAACCCTCTGAAAACTGTATCACTATGTTAATGACCTATGTGATAGGTACTAGTTCAGGTAAGAAAGCCATCATCTGAATCCATTTTTCCAATCCCTCTATGTTGACAGGACAGATCCTGCTATTGTGCGTTCCCTTGAATGGTTTTTAGACATGTTGTAGCTGACCCCTGAGTTATGCCAGGAGGAAGATGAGGCCAAGGAGGTAGATGTTCTTTTTGTTCTCTCTCTTCCTAAATTGAACAGATGTATTTGAAGCTGAGGGAGATACAGGGCCAAAGTACTCTGTGAAACACTGTGTCTGTGTGATAGGTGCACAGGCTAAATGGTGCAGTCTGACTCTTGTTCATGAAACTCTGCGCTCTTCCAGATTAACAGGTAGTCTCTGTACTGCAAGTCAGCATCAGCAATTACACTTTACAGTATGAAACCTGTTCCTAAATTTCTTGGCAATGCAGGCTGCTGAGGTGAGGAGACTGTACGTCTATTGCATACCTAAGGGCTACACCAGCATGCGTAATTTATACAAGGGCCTTATAAACTACAGCCCTTCAGCATGTCCTACAGAGTTGATTCACTTCTGTATCGTATCTAGTTCTTGCTGCTTGCATCTAGCAAGGACTGCTTCAAGGTCATCTGTGTTACACAGGATGGAACAAGGATGTCTGCAATGATTTGACTGGAGTTTGTATCTTAGATTTTCTGTCATCCTAGCGCTCAAAAGCTTCCCTGTCTGGAAACCTGCCTGCATCTCCTTACAGGTCTAGGTCAAAGTGCAACATATCCCTCATCAAGGAGAAGTTTTGGTTTAGGTGAACAACGGGGAAATTGCCAGCAGGTCCAGGACAACCGCATGAGTAGGCCTGTTTTCACAACTGTGGGTGAAGAGCTGTCACTTTCCCAATTGCATCAGTACACCTATTGTCAAGAGGGCAACTACCCTCTCTGAAGCCTTGCTGCATCCAATTCTGGTCATCTGGTGGACAATTACTTTAGAATGAGTAAATTTGATGTCTGAATCCATGTTACTGGGTGATTTGTATCATGTTGGGGATTACAAACAGGGCCTACTTTTCCATATGATGTCTTCTCTAGAGTTCTCAGGCTATGCAGAAAATAAATCCCTTGCCTCCACTTACCTACCTGCCTTACCTCATGAGGGGCCAGTATCTATATATACTGTACTTAATATGTGATATGTGTGCTTCCTGCGGTCTTCTTTCCCAAGGTAATAGTCGTGTTATCAGGATGTACAGATGCATTTTCACTGTCCCTATCTATCTTGTGCTGCTCTGTGTCATGCAACCCTATCTGATGTACACAGTAATTTCAGTCAGATCCTGAGATTCAGTAGCCTAGAGATCTAGCGTGGCAGTGTAATAGTAATCCTTTGAGCTAGGCTCATTGCTGGTGCTATCAGCATCATGGTGGCCTTTCATGCTGCAAAACTTGAATATGGACCCAAGAAATGCTTCTGACAGAAAGGATGCAGTAAGTTACTTTTGTGTAACCTCATGTAGGTTTGGCTAGAATGCCCAGATGTAAGGTAGGTCTGAAACGGTACATAAAAGTGTACAATGTGAGAGCTAGCACTACTGTAAACATTAAATGTTTATAGGTGTGCCAGTCTGCCAGCTACAATACCATTATCTTACACGTCCCTCAGGTTTCTTCCCTCTCCTGTGACCTAGCTTTTCTACTGTTCCCCAGCCTCATGAATGTCTGTCTTCTTTCCAGCACCTGACAAATTGCTTTCTAGTCATGTTAGTCCCTGATGTCATACATGGTCTGTCATGCATCCTATACCCAGCTGCTGCCTTTGCTCCTTTAGTACATGCTTATAGGCTAGAGTAGAAAAGAAAATAGGGAAGGATGGCAGAGGAAGCAAGTGCTTAAGTGTACCAGTCCTTTTTTAATGGTTGAAAAGTAAAAATGGTCTAATAAGGCAACAAAGTGCAAGGCTTAAAGGAAGTAGATAAACAGTAGTGATGCTAAAAACCCAAATAAAACAATCGGTGCAAAGTCTAGTGGGAGCAGAGGTCCTTAAATATTTATGCAATATGTTCTCCCCTCCCTTCCCCAGCCTTGTACTACCTACGGCCCTGCTGTTGTAACAACATGGTGGTGGAGTGTTCAGGATATCACACGGCTCCCAACGACCCCCAGCAGCCACCACGTGAGCTGCAGCTAGCTGAAGTTTAATCTGGAGGGAGCACACAAACAGTTCAGGTGCCATTAGGCTCTTCTGCTTCAGGAAGCCCTAATGCAGGTGGCTCAGCTGGTCACGATGATCATGTATAAGCCTGGCCAGATGGCTGTGGTCAGCTCATGCCAAGGCCAGGCCTGGCATTTGCCCAGAAAATCCTTTATGGCAATTCTGAGGTCTTTGTGGTACCCTCCACAGCCTCCTAGTGATGTGTGTGGCAGGAAGTGTTGCAGGCAGTTGTGGAGGAGCAGGGCCCACCTTCAGAAGAATCAACAGAGGCAGAGAGAGTGAGCCACCAGAACTGAGCCGTGTAAGGGGCTGTTTCCCAGGGCCTGTCTACTCTGGCACACATATCTCGAGGCCAAAATTTGCAATTCTGTATATGGATGCCAGTATTGTTCAATTCCGTTATCAATGCTCAAGAAAGTGAATACATAATGGTAGCTGCGGACACCGCAGTGATTGATAGGACAGTACACGTGGAGCATTTACTGTTAGAAAGTAATCCAAAATGTTTCATTAGTCACAGTCCAACATATTTAATACTGTCAATCATGAAGTACCATATCTACTAGCAAAAAAGTAGGCTACATCCGCAGGATGTGTTGTATAGAGACCTAAAAGTAGTTTGAGGTAACAGATGGCAACTCTCGGTCTGTTATATAAAATTATTTGTAAACGTCAGGGAAAAAAATAAAAATAGAATTAATTCAGTCAAAAATTCCTGCTGGTTTAAAGAACATATTGAGGTTATATCTGATGGATAATAAGAATGTTTGATAGGAAAATTATTGCAGTGGACCCAGTGTTTTGAAAATGAAGCCTAGATGGTGGAAGAGGAGGGCTTTCCCTCTCTTCATCTTCATCTTTAGAATTCATTGTTCGAGTAAAATGTGCAGCTTTTACCTGCAAAGTCAAAAACCAGTGTGGGTCATCGCACTTGCAGACTTCTAGGTTTAATCATGATGCATTGAAATCACAAAGTCCTCAGACCAAGCCAAGGCAGCAAGGACTGAGGTGATCTTACCGTCTTTATTGACTCTGCTCTAGTCCCAGCCATCACCCAAAATACCAAGACTTGGCTACTTTTGCCCTTTTGTGCTTCGGTTTCTCCCTCTTTCCTTTCTGGTCCTTCTGATTTTTGTCTTTATAATAATCAAGTCTTGTTTAAAAAGCTTGTCTTCTGCAACCTTGTGACCAGGTAAAGAGCAGTATCTTTGATGTGATAATAGTTTTGGCAGACCTTGAAGTGACTGAAAGATGACACCTTGTCATTAGTAGTGGCTGGTATGGAAGAACCTAGCAAGACCAAATTACATTTTCTTATTTGTTTAGCGTTTAGATTTTTTTGCCCTTTCTCACTTGTTATGTTTGTACCTCCCTTTCGGCTCCATGACGTGACTCTCTAGGCTATTTCAATTTGTTTTCCCAACCCTAAGAGTGCTGTTAACACTATAATCAACATTTTGGTTTGTCAAGACTGTCAAAACAGGAGTGGGTTATTTTATTCTATATTTTGTATATCTAAAATAATGGGAAAGGGATACAATCGAAGATTTAGGTTACCCTTCAAATGATTTGACTGGGTTGGATTTGCTACTGCCTCCCCCACATTCTTTCTAAAGGGCTTGTACGTTTCTAGTATGGTTGTCTGTGGTAGAATTAAGCAGGATGAGATTGCTGGGCTCATAACCCTGGCATTTAATATGGTACAAGACAGCATCATATTAACCACTTTGTACTGATTTTGGCAGTATACACAGACCAAGGTAGTCACCACAGGGACTATATCTCATTAAGTGAAGATTTAGGAAAGGGGCTGGTGTCATTGTAGTCCTCTTGAAGTGGACAGTGCTTCAGTATACAGAAAGCAAGCTATTAAGCTGAACAAAGTGATCTTCCCTTCATATAGCACTTGATTATTGTATATTGATCATCTTAATTCTGACAGAAAATGGGACTATTGGAGAGAATTCAAAGAATGAAGTGTTTGGAGAAAAGGTCTCAAGACACAAGCCATATACATATTCAGCAAATCAAAGAAAAGGATGGAAAGTAACATAGCACTTAGACGGCAAAGTACACTGATTGTGGGGAGCTTTTGATAATACGTAGAGGCTCAGAAGATGCAGTTGTGTCTTATGCCATTAATTTCTACAGTTTGAGTGCTAGGAGTAGTTATACATTTGAACAATTGATGGGGTAAAGTATAGAATTGAAACATGCTATAGGTCTTATCTTTAAACAACACACACTGATCCATGTTTGATGTTTGACATTTGAAAAAATTGTATGCCTATTGTATAGAGCAAGTGATGACAGTGGTACTGCTAGGCCAAAATGGTACCTGGGAATGGATGTCTTCAACATCAAATTCCATGTCTGCTCAATGGCTAAGATTTACAGTGATTTCAAAGCAGGATTCAAAGCCAGGTCATCAAAAGAGTCAGCCCTTTTTACTTGGTGCTGTGGGCCCTGGACCTTTCTTAGGAGTCAGTAATTCTGCAATCCTTACTGTACTTAAATTCCTCAGCTCCACTGAGTCCAAAAGGACAATGACCATGGTAATGGTCCTTCTCATCTTTCCGTAGTGCAAAAATCTGCCGAATGCCTGTCGCTATTTATTGAAAATTCAAAGTCAGCATTTTCCTTCCTACTCCCCTCCTGTGGTCAAAAAAAATAAAATCATTAACAATGCACTGCTGCAGTATTCTACACCACTTTTTTCTCTGTGAAATACAGTTATTGAATGCCTGTCAGTAGTGTTTCCTTGGCTTCATATCCTGCCGCCTTCACCGTTCTTCAAAAGCACATAAAGCTTACGTTCCTGGTTCTGGTTCACAAGGCACATGTCCACCTCTAGCTTAAGGACATTCTTTTGGCCTTTGGAATGAGTCGCTTCTTTCTGTGACCATAGTTAGTCATCTTTAGTGTCATCCTTTCTGCTGGATGTAGCTCTTTTGATGGACATCTTAACATATCTGACAGATATATTGGTCATGGAATGTGCCCAGAGCTATCCAACCACCAAACCTGGACCGCCTTCTGCCCTCCAACTGGCAGCAGCACCCAGCCATAGTTGGGTCCATTGATTTCCTTTCCTTCTAGCTGTAGCAATGTCTGCCCATCCTAACCTGTACTAGAGATAGGTATTTTCTGCCTTGAGCATCTACTGAATTTCCCTCTGCCTGTCACCAAAAGCCAGGCTTGGCTCATACTAATAGGTGGTAGTGAGCAAAACCCATTACCCCCTATGCCCAAAAGGTTAGACAACTACTGCTGTAGCAGCCTGGAAAGGGTGAGGAGCAGTGGCTGTTGCTGAAGTGCACCCCGCCTGTGCATTTTTACACAATAACCCTGCAGCTCCTTTTGCCTGGCTTTTTATGTTAGAGTGTGAACAAACTCAGGAGGTGCTATGCTGCCACCTTAAATGAAAAGGGCTACTCAGAAAAACTCTGCAAGCCACAGTCTTTGCACCACTAATTGGACTGTAGGTGGAGTGGGTTTTTTGGTTGGGGTTTTTTGTAAGGTTTTTTAAGCTGTCAGTGGCAAAAACCTAGTGCAAATACTTGTTGGTGCTCTAGTTTGAAAACACTTATTTCTTACAAATGGAGAGTTTGTATGCTATAAGAAAAACTCGCTTTCCTGGCAGCAGGACTTCTTTGACAAGTGGGTTACAATCATTTTAGTGTTATGGCATGGCTGTCACAGACCACTAAGACAGCTTCCTTCGCTTTCACTGAAGCTTAGCTTCCTTTGCTGTCATCATTGCCGTTGGCTGTGGATAGCACATTGCTTCTCTTTGGGTGCTTATTCAAGTACTGCTACTGCAAAGGTTTTGTTTATTTTTTAAAGTTTGTTTTGAAAAACAACAACAACAACAAAACCAAGATCTCTGCACCAGGAAAGTTAGTGTTCTCAAGCACACATTTTTTGTTCTCAAGTCCAGCAGGTTTTGTTTTCCAAATTACTGAAAGTGCTAGAAACATTCTTCATTCAACAGTGTATATTCCATGTAAGTCTTTTTTGGTTATAGAAGGCAGCTGGGGAATTGCTGGGTCCACTGCTGGTATGGTCAGTATCCCTTTGAAGTATTGCAGATCATATGCTCCGTTTACAGAAGCATCTGAGATGCTGCTACAGCAAGAAACTATCACTTAACGTGGGCCATCAGATCAGTCTACATTATGGTCTGCTTCTCACCAAAAAAAAACCCAGAAAGGCTGTGATAAAAGCTAATTTCCTTAGATTCCTCATTCTTTTTACATGGATGATATATTTATTTTTAAGCATCTGTGTTTGTGCCAACAGATTTTTCTCTTACGCTAGTGCCGAGAAATTGCTCTTCCTCTCCAAGGACACTCCTCTGTGGTCTACTGCAGCATAACCAGCTAAACTTAATCTCTACCTTGTTCAACACTTGAAAGGAGCGATTTACAGAATTTTTCAAGGAAACACAGGCTGAGATTTTTCAGCTGCCCCAAGTGAGCTCGAGGAACCACTGAGAGAACTAGGAATCAAACCCAGTGGTACACAGATGAGTCTGGTGGTTTGGAAGACGTAGTCTGAAGCTAGGCCAAAAATGACTAACCTTTTCTTTCGAACCTGTAAGTACTCATTTGAGGAGTCTGTAGCCACCTGCCATGGTATTGCCACCTAAACCACAGACTGCTACAATGGCTGTATTGTTAGGCGGTACTCTAAAACAATCGTGATATCGAACCTGTCTCAGAACACGGTTTCCCGTTTGTAGTTCAGGTGCGTTCTGTGTAATACAAGTTGTTCAGCTGCCTTTGTGTTTCTAGGGTAAGTGCCTGTAAAGCTCTACTTGTCTTAAAACCTAAGGGAAAAAGATAACAGAGCAAACAAACTCTGTGTCTCACTGTCATACCTGGGGTTATCAGAAATGCCTGTGCTTGGTAACTACAAAAACACACAAAAGAAGGAACTGCTTGAAAAGCAACACGTGTTGTTATATTTTCTCCCCCTTCCACCTTCCTTTCATTTATCCCATATAACCTGAATTTGACAATCTGGATTGCAAATCCTCGCATTTATGTTGATATTTGCAAATGATGGACTTGATAGTGAACGAATACTGCTTCATGTAAGAACATGCTACTTTATATCAAAAAGTATGTAAATAAGCAAGTCTTTAACAGTTGCACAAATGTAAGACAAAAGTATGATCATTTTCTCCAGCAATAATTCCAATTCTTTATTCAGTTTCCATTTTTGCTGTTTCTTCTTTTTGTATTTACAACGTAACTTCCATTCTCCCGCAAGTGATTATGCAGTTTGAAAAAAGGACAGATCTTTACATACATGTGGAAAATAATTTTCTTAAAATGAATGCATCTATTCAGGCACTTTTTCACAACTTTGCCTGATGGATCTTATTTTCCTTTTTTTTTTTTTTTTTTTGTTATTTTGACGATTCCCATGTGACCGTTTTCATTAGCTTTTTCCAAAAATGCACTGTACTAGAGAGAATCCTAGGTCTGTGACTGAAATCAGACCAATTTCAAACATAAACTAATGACTTCATTTGTCTTGCATAAAATACATGTTTTTTATTTTTGTTGGAACAGTATTACCTCACTATGTAATGAACGTAAAATATATCTCCTGATTCAATGTTGCTGTAACTTAACCCCTTCCTCCTTTTCTGAAGTTGGTTACTTTTTCCTATCAGGACTACCTCACATCTCTCACGATGCTTTTATTTAAGGTGACAACTTTATTTATCAACATGATATTGAATTTATAGTGATTAGACTTTTGCTCTTTTCTATTTCAAATAATGCTGGTAAGAATCTTCTTTTCCCTACATCAGCCCAAAATTGTTAATGATTACATAGAGAAGTGTGTTGCAGGAATGGATTCTAGTAGAACACATTTCTAAATCTTCTTCCAGTTAATACTAACACCAGTGCATTTCTTTTCTCCATTAGGTTTATTTCCCCATCAAAGAACCAAGTTTAGTCTGTTGCACTTGAGTTCTGATGATAAGTTGACTCCTACTGAATTATTGTCCTACTGGTGCTTGAAATTCTGGCAGTAAGCTTAGCATTTCATGAGAAATACTGAGCTGCAAGCCCTTATACACACATTTTGAAATAGTTTATGTATTTGCCATTTCCCAAAGCTCTCCCACCTCACCTAACCTGATTATGTAGAAATAATGGTGGATAATTCCAGTTAAATATTGCTATTTCCTTTACTTCTCTATAAGCACAGATCTCTTCTAAGAGAAATTCTAGCTACAGCTTGTGACAATGTAAGTTTAGATGGATTCTTGAAGACAACAGCAAGATGGGAGTGAAGGAGGAAAAGATTAGATGGGTGACTTTTTGTAGGTATTTACCAAAAGAGAACACTTGGAAAAAAAGTCAAGCAAATAGTGGGAGATCTTTTGAATAACTGATGCACAATTCAAATTGGCAAGGTTGGCTAGTGAAGGAAAAATAAAGTTGTGGAACAAGTTTCCTGTACTGAAGGAGAAAAAAAGGGAGAAAGAAGGCAGAAAACAGAGTAGCAGATGAGGAGAGAAGGCAGGATCAGCAGAAAAGAGGAAAAAATTGTGATAGTATCTGGTGCACAAGAAACAGTGAACATGATAAATGGACTGTGAAAGAGAGCAGATGATTGAATGATCTTCAGGCAGAAGAAAGAAAAGATGGAAATCTAAGGAAGATGCAATTAGCATCAGAAAGAGGACATGTATGTAACTGGTACTTCCTTCTGAAGAAAAATGGGTAGGCTGTCATGAGAATGGATCTAGAATTATGTTTGCTAAGATAAAAGTTATAGATTTGGACCGGAAAACTATAATGATCCAGCGAACAGAAGTGTACAGATTTCCTGGAAACTTCAGAGGAATTTTCCCATTTCCTGGAGGAGGAAGGGCAAAGGTGTGATGACCAACAGATGACTCAAGAGTTGGTGCTAAGATTGACGTATTACTGAGAAAAGTGCAGAAAGAGAGTATTTCTTAATGGGTATGCTAGGATTATGGATACTTTCTAAGATTCAATTTAGACCCATGCAGGGGGCAATTAAGTTGAGGTAGAGCTATATTTACATACAATCCATGCCGACATGAACAGAAAGAGGGAGGAACGGCATAGGATATGGAGGCTCGTCACAGAGCATGGCATGGAGAAAGACAGACATAGTGGTATTAGAGGAACAGTAATCCCAGACAGACTTCTGGGACCAGTGGGGAAAAAAAAAGACTAGCTTTAAGAAAGCATTTTGCAAAGTCATGAGAAGGCTTTATGCGAGACAGTTACAAAACCAGCCAGGAATAAAATTCGGGTTTCCAAGCCCCTTCCTATTGTATGCTCTTAAATGTTTATCTAGATGGTCTCTAACTGTTTCTCTTGATCCTCTCTTATGACAGCTTTTTGTTAACCATCAGTTTGTAGTGTCATGCTACTGTTCCGGACTTAACATTGAAGCCGAGTAGTTTTTAAGCTACTTCCCCATGTCTCTTGAAACAGGAAGGTAAAGCAAATCCATAGTCACAAGCTCTTTTGTTCTTTCTTTCTCAAAAGCTTGTTCTGCTTTGTAAGGTAATTTCACTTGCTTTTTAGCCAATTACTTTGCTATGGCTGAACACTTTTAACCTGACTTTCTAAGAAAACAGGGTTTATGTGATTGTGCATCTGCTAATCTTTCCTTATGAACCTTGAATCTATTGGCCTATTTCATCTAGATTTGACCAACAGGAAAAAAAATCAGAAATAGTACATTTCAGAAAAAATGATGTCTTTATCTAGACAGCTGGGTAAAGAAGAGCGCCTGCTAGTGGAAAGGCTGTAAGAACTCACTCTTACCACTTAACCTTAAAATCCACATAAGAATTCATCCTACAGGCACAAATCCAGAGGAAACCAGGCTTGACTGGTTCAGGTCCTCAGATCCTTCAAACTTCGCAGCCCCTGCCATGCGGCAGCACCAGGTGGTGACATTCATAGGACTTTAGCCTAAGAGAACCGGTGTTCTTAAGACATGGTTGAGAAACCTCAACTGACAGCCAGATGCTTGACTTAACTATTACTGTAATGCTAGTGTAGACATGGTGCAGTGGTGGGACATTTAATGAAAATGGCTAGCATAAATGAAGTCTCTGCAATTGTGCTGGTGAGTGTCTGTTGCCTTCTTCAGTTGTTCCACGGTTTCTGTCCCTGTTGTCCCCCACATTCTGGTGGTTTTCATCTCCTGGTTTCAGAAATGTTGCTACTATAACAATACTCTTTATGTTCTATTTCCTGGTAAATCCTGGTTTCACTGTTCCATAGTTTCCAGATTTAGTTAGTCTGATGGGGGAGAAAACATGATGAAGGCACAAAAAACAATGTAAGAAAAAAAAAAAAAGTGAAGCTCAAGACCTTTGCTCAACTAATGGGAATCATTCTTGGTCCCAGTTTTAAAGGACTACAGCTCATCCCCACCTAAGAAAGTATCTGCAGAAAACATGCTAAAAACTAGCATAGGGTTTCTCAGCAATTGTGAATGATCGACATATATCCAAACAGTCTCTGTTCAAAAATAAAAATTCTGCCATTAGTAGAAAAGAGAACAAGGTGAGAACAAGAACATTTCATGGTGTTTCCTTCATGAAGTGCAATTTTTAAGAACATAGGGTAATTATGTTGAAGTTTTGAATTTGGGAATTCTATTCTTCTGAGTAATTTCTTGACAACCTGTGTGTCTACCTTTGTCAATGCAGATGAGGGAAGGTGGCCTAATGCTAGCCACAAGACATGACTGTGAATGAAGTGATGGTAGGAATAATGGCATTACAGATGAAGCATGTTTCCATTAAAGACTGAAATTTAAGTTAAATAGCTCTGACTATATTTACCACTGATGGTAATGAGCAATTAGTTCTTTTCCATAGGAAGGAGACTGAAAGCAGGAAATACAATAATCCGCATTTTTCTGTTACACGAATGCATTCCATGTAAACAATCTATTTCCTTCTTCCCATCTAAAAGACCGCTTTTATGCATAACTCACACATATATTCTGCAACACTTTTATACCTGTAGGTAATAGCTATAATCTAGTGGATAGTTCTTCGCATAGGAGGTGGAGTCAGCGCCTTTGTCCTAAAGATAAACAAGATTGATCATACATCTTTGATCTCACAAATCCTCACTTTGTTTGCTAATCCCCAGCCAGTTGTGTACTGCTTTCCATCTGTTGCAACATCATGTGTTTGCACACTAGCAACTGATGACTTATAAACACTCTCTCCAGCAAAACTCCCCTCATCTCATATATCTGGTGATGGCATCACTCAACGTTGAACAAAATTGCCAGTGACTGCGATGCATTCCGTGGAAGCAAAATTGAGGTTTCCTTGTTGCGGTCCTGCAGCTTCAAGACTCTGCTTGGAGACTTGCTCTGATCTCTGCATTTATAAGTAATATGCTGTATACCTGACTAATAATTAACAGCCTTTTTTATGACCAAATTAGGCTGGGTACGTTATCGGAACTGATCCTTTCTCCAGGAGATCTCAAGTAATGTTAAATCTTCTGCAAATGTAAACAACCAACCAACCAACCAAACCAACCCTGTCTTAATTCAGTTTCATAAACTACGTTCTAGTGATCTTCCTAGCATCGAAGCGAACATGAGCACAGCGTTCATTTCAGCTGCTGGAGTTAGCTCTAGAGCTTCGCAGGCAGAGCAGTGCATCTCTGACCTGCCGTGACAAGCAGATTTCTTTTGAGTTTCTGTGGTTCCTCTCCTGCTGGTGCTTGGTCCCCCACGGTGGTGGCTGGTCTCCTGCAGTGGCATTTGCCTGCGCCTCTGCCTGTGCCGCCGTGGTGGTGGGTGGCCTCGTGTTCCCGCAGCGCTGGGTGTCACTGGGCGCACAGCGCGCTTTCGCAGGCACAGACCTCACTGCAAACGCTTCCTCTTGCCTGCAGTCCTATCCCTGTCCGTGAATGCAATACTTTTCGCTTGTGATTTTAACTCTCGCGTGCATTTATGAGTTTCTGTGGACATAGTGCTTCGCTGTCAGATGTGTAGCGTTTTGACTGGAGGATTGCAGAGAGGCACTCGGGAAGCCTGTGTATTTATGCTGCCCGCTCCTCCAGCAGAAGTGGGCTTTTCCTGGTCACACCACATAATCTGAGCCCAGCAAACCCCCAAGCTTTTCTTAAGCTACAGGTCTATTTAAGAGACTTGCAACACCACTTTTTGTTGTGTTTTGTATGCAACTATCTGAAAGTGGCCTTAAACTCAGCCTTGGGCAGTCGATGATTTCCTTCTAGTGTTTTTCAAGAGAAGTCTGCTTCTGGTCTTTGTTGTTGGGCACGCCATAAGCAGGAGGGGAAGGTTGGGGGTTGATCCAGAGCTAGGGAGGTCAAGCAGCATCAGAGGAAGGGGCTGTGTCTGTGTTTTAATGGTAAACACATTGGCACTTCAGCATATTTGTCTGCAGATTGCTCTTGCAGTAATTAAAGGCACCTTTTCACGCAAATGGTTCTTAGAAGATCAAAGAAACGAAAGAGGAGGATGTGTAAAAGATCACCTCATCAGGCTTGTCAGTTATTAGAATTTTTTTCAGAGTCTTGGTCATCTCAAACAGTCTCTTTGGCTCTTGCTAAAGCGGGAATATTTTTGTGAACATAGTAACTGAAGCTTTTTTTATTAAAAAAAAAA
>VZTL01007302.1:18701-35650 GCA_013400535.1 Scopus umbretta
AAAAAAAAAAAAAAAGAATAGAAGCCAAATGTGATTCTGTATATTCTAGTACTGAACTGCTGGTGCTTCAGCAGTAAACAAGTCATATCATAGTTTAGACCCCGAGATGCCAATTAAACCACCCTTAGGAAAATTAAAGAAGAGAACTCTGCGATGAACAGTATTCCAGGATATCAGGTGGAATATAGCCCCTAAAAGAGAATGTCTTTTAGGTTGTTTCTGTGATGATAAATGAAAAATAGTTGTACTTTTAAACCAATCTGTAAGACTTGTTTACATCTGTGTGTGCCATGGTGTCAAGTGTTAGAATGAAGTCAGTGGTAAATTAAGGGATTAAAAAAAAAAAAAAAGGCGATCCATTTGCTAAAAGCAGTCATTCCTTTAGAAGTGTTCATGACGTCTATGCTGTTGAAGATGCTTATTTGTAATTTTCCAGAATTAGATCTGAACCCACCCAGACTGGGCTTTAAGTGAGAAGAAATATCTAGCGTTATTCTGAGAGGAAAAAAGATTTGTTGGTCTGCAGGTCAGAACTGAGAAGCAGCAGCTTTATTTTATTTATTTAGGAGACGTTTGTCATGGGTAAAAACAGTGTGTAGAAACATTTTAGTGTTCTACTCAGATTATTAGGTTTTTTCCCATAAATTTAAATTTAAACAAAGTAATACTGCACATAATTTATCGGATTCTCCTAATGTCTCTATAGTGTGCTGCAGGGAGCACCACAATGGTGCTGTGATGGCAAGTAGATGCACAGGCTGACGCGTAGCTTTCTGTATTCTTCAGGTCCAAAAGGTGGGCTTCAGCTTCATTTCATTTGTATGGGGTTTTGGGGCTATTTTTATAGTTACCATTGGCCCTCCCAAACCTTTTAGTGAGATAGATAGCTGTTTAGGCATTTCTTCTTCAGTCTCTTAACCACATGTGTGAAATTTTGCAGGGGCTTTTCTACATATTTCATAATTTATTCTATTGTCTTATGTTGTCTTTTCACTTTTAAAAATAACTGTTATTATTTCATATTTTGGATGGCTGAAACATCGTGTTCTGCTTTTTCCCCCTGTTGTATTGGAGATTAAGTGGACTACCTTAGTTTCAGGCCAGATAGCATTTCATCAGGATAGCGAAATGACTGCAAGCATGCATCCCCCATGGATGAAATCCTAGCCTGCAGCATTTCTGTCTCCCACCTTGAAAAGTGGCAAGACAATTACCGAGATCCTTGTAGATGGGCTTTAAAGCTGGGCATAATCCAGCGGTGAATGAAATGCAGAACCATCTAAATCAGTGACATGTAACCCAACCACACGTCAGTCCAGGTGGCGAGATAAATTGGTACTCATCCGTTTCCAGCCCTTTTCCCTGGTTAGCACTCTAAAATACAAGCAACAGTTTTGGCACCGCCTGTGTGCTTTTTGTACACGTACACGTGCTTGTGCAAACACACTGTATTCTGTATTCAAATTTGCTGGTGTAGGTAAACTGTTAAAGCATCTGCATTTCATTTCGTGCCCCTCTTAAAAACAGTTGCTCTTTCCGGAGAGAGAGCACTCACCTTTCCCTTTGCCTTCCATCCTTTCTCCTCGTATTTGTGCGACGAAATTGCATCACTCAGTTGTGACATTTCAGTATTGGATGCTACGCTCATTTTAACCAAAAGAATATTCTTCTGAAACAAAACCTTGATATATTTACTTGTCAACAGATATGCTCTATAACTTCCATAAAGAGGACTGAATGATAAAAGTAGTAAAATATGTGAAGCGTTTACGTGTTTCTGAAACCTACCCTTAAAAAGAGCAAGAGCCAGCAATCCCTTGTGCCAACCTCTTTTAACTCTTCCAAAGCTATTTCTCATTTGCTGTAAAGCTTAACAATTCTATTTCACAGCGTGCTTTAGATTCCCAACAACAGAAAAAAAAAAAAAATTACTTACAAAAACCCAACTTGCAAATCCAATACCAGGCATCTGTTTGTGTGCAGTTCTAGATGAAGCCCTACCGTTTTTCAACTAATGAGGACCTTTTCCATGTGGAATAAATTCTTAGTACTTAGCAGCATTAGTAATGCTTCAGAAAAAACCCCGAAGTATTTAAAACGGTTCAGTTGCCAACTGCCTTTGACTGTCTCAGTAAGACATTGAAACAGACCTTCTGCTCTAAATTAATAAGGCCAATCACAGCCACACAAAGCCCAGAATGACCGATCATTCTTCTGGTGTCCTCGCTATCTTTACTGAGGTCAGATAAATCACTTTCAAGCTGTTAAATCAATGATCATAAATTAGGGCTCTGTTTTTACAGCGCCTTGTGGGAAATTCTCATGGTTAAATTAATCTAACAGCTGCAGCGGAGAGCACCTCCCACAAGATCATGTCAAAAGTTCTCCCCCACCACCACATTTTTTTTTTTTTAAAGGGAAAAAGGACTGAATTACTTGTTTTTACCTAGCGCACAAAATGGAATCCCTCTGTCTATCCCTGCTAATTCGTGTTTCAATTGTACCCAGCTGTTTAAATTGCACTGCGCAGAGATTGCCTTGATCCCCAGGTGCTGGTACTCCATCTGTGCTGCTCCGAGAGACTATTTACAGCAGAGGTTAGGCCAGCGATTGCTGGGATGGAAAACTCATTTCTCAGCCTGGCTTTTATTTACACTCTTATTAAAGATCCTTTCACTCATGTTGGAATGGCAGCTAGTGGCTGCAGTGAGCGTTTGGCATCGAGCCAAGCAGCAAAATTACCATGTCGATGAAAGATAGCCTGCTTCCATTTTAACCTTTCACTGTTCTCCCCTTTCCATCTATATTTGCATGAAGAAGGATGATTATTGAAAGAGATAGGGGGACAAAGGGATGAGAGAATCCTTGTCAGCTGAGCTTTTCAAGGGATAAACCAATGGTTTGTGACCAATTTGGAAAAATCTTTACTGCCTTATTAATTTCCTACTCCTTTCCCTTAATTGCTGTTAGAGTTTATTTTCACATGAAGCAACAGAGCTGCTCATGCTCTGCTAGTGTCTTTCCCCCACTGCTTCCCCGTGCCTTGTGAACACAACCCTGGGATATAACTGTGATGATGAGGTTTCTACTTCATCCCCAATGCTGGTCACACAGAGCCACGGCAACACTCTCAAAGCATTTTTTTTATTTTTTTCTCCTACAAATATGCCTCTTAGAAATGAATCACCTTCCTGGGAGCAAGTGGCTCATTGCACATCGCATGTTATATTACTAGGGGAGGACAAGGGAGAGTATGAACAGTTGCTGGGGGAGGCTGGCACGCAATCATCATGTTATGGACCTAGATGCATTTAAAAAATAAAAATAGTAACTGTTTCTCCAGAAACCCCAGCACATTTGTTTTTAGGAGCAACACAGCACTGGTGAAAAGCAACAAAATCCACCTCAGCTGTTGCGAGACAATAACCGATATTGCCGAGTGCCAACTACCACCCAGCACAGCAAGGAGGAGGCCCCAAAACCTCAAGCCTCACGACCAAGCTCCATTTGTGAGGCGGACCGTGACCTGAAGTGCAGCAGCAGTGCAGGTTCTTGACTGCTAGCAAAGCCATGCTTTTCTTTCTCTTTGCCTGCTTCCAGGGCAGGAGGAGAGATGAGTCTATTTTCCATTTTCCTGTGTGGAGGAGCAGTGACTCTACTGAGGGCTTTACAAAAGTTGGTGGTCTTGCTCCTGAGCTGTGTTGTGGGTAGTGCACAAATACCAGCTTTCATTAAAAAAAAAAGAAAAAAAAAGAGGTTATACCCTGAAGGATTTAATCCTCTACTTAGATAGTTGTGTCCTACCGTTGTTTCACCACTGCTCAGCCTTGCAGGTCCCCAAGAATCATTGTCTCCACTAATCACCAGGAGGCTCAAGTGCCTGCTGCTGGCCAGGGGCAGGCAGCTTCACGGGACCAAGCCGTCTGATGGCCACAGGCCAGTGCATTCCCAGGACTTGCAGATATAGGAGGCTTTTCAATACAGAGGTAGCAGCTGATTCCTCCAAAGAGTGAACAAACTTGAGTTATTCCCGGTTCAATTTTTGAAACTCAGTTTTGTTCCTGTTGAGGACGAGGCACCTGGAGAAAGGGGTGTCTCGCTATTCTTTCCCCCACTACTCCTCCTAAAAGGTGGAGGGTTTGTTAACAAAAGCACAAATAGGTCCTTTGCTGTATTCTGGGTAACTGGCAGCTAAAATAGGTGTATTTACTGACCCCCGCTTGCTTTCAGCTCCTGAAACAGGCACAAACAGATCACATTTTCCAACATTTTAGTTTCCGTTCCAAGTTCCTTGCCAGTTTTTTCCTATATACATACTTACATAAATATGTAAAAAGTTACGCATTCAATATTCTACAAGTGGTTATTTAGCAGAACTCAGTCTGTGCCATATAGCTAACCTCAGGACTTCAGGTTAGCTGGGTATTGTCTTCTCCATTTCCTAACTGGCTGAGTACCCGAGTCCCACGCTACCCGCTTTCCTAGTGAAGCCAGCACCAGGGAACTCTTGCAGGAGCGGTAGCAGAGAAGCACGACTGGGATGTTTTACATAACCATAAATCTTTTTTTTTTTTTTAACTCTCCTCTCCTTCTTTTTTTTTTTTTTTCCCCTTCTCCTTTTTTGGCACTAAACAGACCTTCCCTAAAACACCATTCTTAGAAAAATGTAACCACAGTAAGATTTACTGTCTCAGCATTGTGTTTAATATTCTTCCCATTCATAAAATACTTGTATGTCTGGACATGAGACTCAGTTTGAAGGGTGTGTTTTGATTCTTGTCTGGCTTATTTAAACTGCTTCTATGCTAGCGCTCAAGCAAAGAAGGAGTGAGAATGATGTTCCAGCTCTTCTAACATATTCTAAATTCCCAGATGTAAAATTCAATTGCATGACTGCTGGTGAAAAACAAGCACTAAGGGGGTGCAAAGACCAGCAAAGTAGATTTCTTTTTTTAATTGGGAGCAAAGCGAATCCAATCCTCAGAAAATGCAGTATAAGAAGTTTGTATTAGGAGCTTGTTCGTGGAGTACCTTGATCTCAGCTAGATGAGATGCAGTTGACATTTGGCTGACAAAGCTCTAGGGAAAGCTGGAGGATGGTAAGAAATAAGACATTTGGTGCAATTAGCTGCAATACCAGCCCGGGAACGAAAGCAAACAGGCACAATGCGGGGACGAGAGGCTCTTTCAGAAACAAGGTCTAAACTGCTGGCGGATGTAGCAATTCCCCGCTCTTTGTACATTCTTTGGCAATTCCCTATTTGAGTAATTGGTTTGTCTGCTCCTAGATCCTGGAGGACTGCAACTGGATTTGGCTGCGTCTTGTCTCCCCGTCACCATCCCAGTACGTGCTGTGATAGTGCACTGTACCCTCAAACAGCTGCCTCAGCCCACATCCGCTGAGGGCTGCAGGATTAAAAATTAAACTAATACACATTTCAGAGATCTGGATGGGCAGGCTCAGTCTAAATTTTTTAAGAGACTAAAATGACTGCAGGTGTATCGGTTCCTTTTACATCCCTGAGCTTTATTGAATATTATACTGCGCAGAGAAAGGGTCTCTCTTTGGGAACAATTTGTGCTACTCGATGGGGTGACTGCCTAGTCTTTTGTCTTCAACAGTTACTCCCATGGGAAAACAGTATCTTTTCTTCTGATTTTACTCAGGGATAGCTCGCAGAATTTCCATATTCCTAAGTCTCACCTTCCTAAAGCAAAAAGAACAAAATTTGAGGTTTGTTCGCCCAAAAGTTGTAGCAATAATTACAGAAATAAGCAACGACTGTCACATCAGAAGCTAAATGCTGCATCTGAGTTTGTGTGATAACCTTCAGATCTTCCAGCCAGCTCCTCATTTGCTGAGGAGAAGTAGTTTCCCTGGAGAATAACTGGGCCAAAGTAGAACCCTCTGAAATCGACTGAAAGCCATTGAAGTTTCCCCTTTCAAATAGGAGAATTCACATATTGCATGCATATTAGGTTTTCATTTTGAGGTAATGAGCAACGTTAGGTTAATGAAGAAATATTTCCCTTTCTATCGGGCTTCCCTTTGCCTACCAGCGATTCCTGCGTCGCTGGCGATGCTGTCCGCATCAGCAGCCGTAGGAAGCGAGCGGTGGGGGCAGGTGGATGACCGAGAACGCAGTGGCTCATCTGAAACAGCAGTTAACTGCTCCAAAATGTTTTCAATCAGAGAGGAGCATGGTAACAAGAAGGAGGGAAAAACACCACCCATAGCATCAATGAACCAGAAAGATGCACCGTTGGGGCACAGCCTGTTGGGAAAAGCCTTGATTTACCACAGACAAGGAAAAAAAAAAACCCTAACCAAGAGACTGGTAAATGCATGGATGCCTGTGAAGCTCAGCGATGATGCCAAAGCGTTACAGCTGGTTGTAGTGCTGTCTTTACAGAAGAACACCATACAGGATTGCCTTCTATTGCTTAAGGGAATAAATGCTCTGGAGTAAAGATCAGGGACATTTTGACTCTTTCGAGCCTGAGAAATTATGCACTACAGACCCAAGGAAAAGGCTGTAATTCTAATTTTAGGTGGCCTAAAATTCATGAAGGTTCAGAGATCTCCTCTACCTATGCATCTAAATAATCAGCCTTACATTCACTGCAGTAAAGATGATTTTCTACTGCAGCTTCCTCCCTCTCCCCTTCGTATTTTGTGGCACAGTGCTGTAGACTATTTCTGCAGCTTCAAATTTATGATTAATTGTTCTTAAATTATCACAAAAAGTCTCCAAATCATCTGTTCTTTATCTACCTGCAGACACACTTTGCCTACCTCGATCATACACCTTTTTATTAACCTTGTCATCAAAGCACAATTTCTTCTGAAATCACTTTATGTCCCTAAATGTTATTGCATCCTTTGTTTTGCAAAGTGGAGGACTTTTTTAAAAAGCCTTTGTCCTTCCTTCTAACAAGAACAGGATGTGCAGTAACTTTGGTTTATATAAGCCTTCCTGGAAAGCACGAGAGAAACTCTGGAATCAATAAAAGCTGCCGCGTAATAGCATAAAGGAGCAAACTTTGCGAAGGTACGTCGCGCTACGGGGATACATTAAGAAGATGAAACTTCAGGCCTCAGTTTTACAGTAACTGTACAATATACAATAAATTACTGGGATTGTTCCCTTATGTCGTTTTAGTTAACTGAGTACATTCAGTAGAATCCCATGAATATATTATTTGGCTAAGCACTGATTTATTGCCTACAGAAATTACAGAAACGGATATCCAAATTTGAAGAGTTGTATCTATTACCTACAAAATGAAAATAACGAGCCTTACTCGACCTACAATCTTACAGAATTTAGGGCATAAGAAACACAAAAGCAACATGACACGGAGCAAGATCCTTTAAGTGCACTTGACGTGCAACAGCTCCCGTCATCGCACGCTACCAACACGTATTTATTCAGCTGACACCAGCGAGCCAGGCGAACCTGTGCTGAAGTTTATTTGCACAGCAATTTTTAAACTTGACTCAGTGGCTGGACCGCAGTAATAAACCGTAGGACTTCACAGGAGAGTGAGAAGAACCAGAGTGAAAGTAACACATCACTTCTCTTTGCCCCCTCCATTATGCTCAGTGAACACAACAGGCATACGCAGCATTTTAAACACTGGGGTAATGCTAGAACAAATGCTTTCACTGCTCTTTTGCTAAGTGTGAGGTGAAAGAGGAATCGGAAGAACCACTTGTGCTACAACACACTAGTTCAAAGACGTAAACAGTAGCTATATGCCCAGCTGTCATTCTTTTGCTGGCAACCCAGGTGGGTATGGCCCGTGGCTCTGCGCCGGTGCGATGCAAAGAGGCCGGTATTACGTCCTGCGTCTTTGGTACCTTCATCACCCTCATCTCATTTAGTAACCACCCTTGGTTACTAAATAACCATGACAGCTTGCTTCAGTGGAATCTATGAATTCACCCTTGGTTTTGCTCTAACCTTAAAGCAGAACTTGAGACTGTGATGTCTAAGAAACTGGGGAGGAGGGAAAACTTATTCTGACTGTGTTGTCATTTCAAAAATTACACCCAATTTCTCATGCCACGGAGAGTTGATAGCTGATCGCTTTGCATAGCTCTTCATTGAGTCAGAACATGGCAAGTGGCAGTCCCAGCAATGAATCACAATCTGATGGCAGCACACAGCTCACACAGTTATCCTACAGCTGAACTCTTCCAGATCAACCCATAAGCTAATGCACCTCATAGGGATTTACTTCATTAAATCAAGAGTGAGACCTTTTGTCAGTGAACCATCCGTTCCCTTGTTAGGCAGAGTGTGCTACTTGTCCATATTGCACAATTAGTAATACACACACAGAGACTTAGGTACTCTTCAGGACAAAGGCAGAATAACAATGCTTATAGATATAGATGGGTATATATAATATATAATTTAAAATTTTATTTTAAAACTTTGCGCATACACTTCTTCAGCATCCTCCTCTTTTGTTCATTGCACTGAAAAGTTTCAAAAAACACAAAATATATCCCTTTACTAAACATTTTTTGTTCTTAGGTTACAAAAAGTTTAACATTTCACAGTCACAAAGCAGAAGTACATTGGTCCAAAACATCTTCCTCCAGCAGGTCCTCCATTCTTCAGGATGTATAAAAACCTAGACAGCTGTACAGATCTCAAAACAAGATGACTTGTCCAATGAAGGAAAGAAAAAGGTGGCAGCTATTAAAAAAAAAAAAAATCCCAAACCCAAATAAGACATCTCTGAAAGAAAACCTCCAGCAATGGTTAAAACAAAACCAAAAAAAACCCAAAAGAGAAAGAAAAAAGAATGAGAGTGGAGATATACAAGGACATCCTCCTTCAAGTACATCACAGGTAGAAATACAGCAGCACACTTACAGCATCGTTTGGTCACCCTCTCTATGGTAGCCACATCACTATACCTTCATCTAAGACACATGGAGAAAAACTATTTACACACCAAAAATGTCAGGGAGGAACAACAATTCCACACAGTTTGCAATTCATGTTTGACACAGAACCGTTGAAAGGGTTTGTACATAAAATGTAAAATAAAAGCAAAACACCGAGGCAGGAAGAAACACGGTGGATTTGCTTGGAGTGTGTAGTGTTCTTTCAAAACCTAGCAAAAGTTCAAAGCCAAAATCCGCCCAAAACTTCAAGTGCAGTTCTTCAAAAATATCCCGGAGGCACAGCGTCGACTGTACCTCACAGACCTCTCTTGTCATATTTTAACATGGAAGTAACTTTGACATGGAAATCCACTGCTAACAGCAGACTCTGACCACTTTTCCTTTAGCTTGTTAGCCCTGTTTTATGAAAAACAAACCCAAAAACCTCTCTCCAGTGTGAGGCCACCGAACATCAGCCCTCTCAGACAATACGCTTTTGCGTTCACGAAGGAAGCAGCATTGCATTCATGTACCGAAAGATGGTTGTGTGCCTCACTTAAGGTGTAAATGAAATTTCCGACTACCTTCTTCATCAAATTAAATGAAGAAGATTTCAGGCTGCAGTGCAAGAGAAAAATGTCCAAAATGGCTGTACTACCTTCTGCAACAGTGTTCATGGGAGAATGGTAGAAGCTTCTTGGCTTCAAGTTTCTAGAAAGTGGACTGGACTAGGCACCAGATGACAGCGTTACATTGCGTTGTCGGCTAACCTGAACTATACGGCCTACTATTTTCTTTCCTTGCCGTTGTCCAAGGAAGGACAAGAACTTGCCTGACTTTCTGAGCAGCCTCTATGTACAGGCAAGGACACAGCACTGTGCAAGAGCAGTACGGATACAGATGTAACTCAGGTTCCCTGCTACTGAGACTTAAACAATTTTGGACACTAAGGGAACATCACTGGCAAAAAAAAAAAAAAAAAAAACAAAACCCAAAAAACCAAAAACCAAAAAAAACCCAACAAAAAAAACCAAAACCAAAACCAATAGTGCTGCTGGCATCAGGCAGTAACTAAGATGGCGTGCCAAGGAGCTAGACTTTGGAGTTGGTGCCTAGCTTGCCCCAGTTTGAGGAGGCGAGCTGTCTGCTCCCAACGCAGGAGCTTCACTGAGCCCTAGAGCAGCTGCAAGTCTGCACGTGGCAATATCCTTCCTGTGCCTAGGATCCACCACGGATCCTCCCTGCCGTCAGTGTTTCTAATGCTGAGAGAGAGTCCCAAAATAATTCAACCTATAAAGGGAACTGGAAATGCTTTTAATTATTCTTGCTTCTCACACAATACCTCCCCAATAAATGACTCCTGTCTCCTATTTATATGAGGTTTTGGTGTGTGGTAACATATACCACACACCACATTTATGCCATATACCACCCTTATGCCATGCCTTGAAGCAGAGCACAGACCACAGTGCAGGCAGGTAAGAAGCTCCCAGTGACAGCAGCTAGAAGTGAAAGGCCGAGTACCAATGCAGCGTTATCAGAGATAGACCAGAGATGCTCTAAGGAGGCAAGCCTGTAATTGTGTAACAGATACTTTTTAAAAAAAGGCAAACCAAAAAGCATCACAGCATAGTTTCAGTCACGTACATCTGAGCAGGAAGCTTTTTATTATCCTTTAAAGTTCTCAGAACTTATTAATTGATGCTAATTGACATTGTTGATACTGTACTTCCATCCTATCCAGAAGAGAGTGTGACAGCTAACACAACTCCACCTGGGCACAGCTGCTACAGAGAAGCAGGCTGACCGAAAGCAATACCTCAGATGACCAACAAACATATTGGAGGCAGATTTACGAAGCCATACCAGTGCCCACGAGATTTTGCTCTGGGAAGTCGCCAGCCAGTTTGCTCCCATAAGTCATGCACTCTGCTAACCCATCTCTCCGGGGTACCTTTAAAAACACCCCTGCAGGAGAAGGTGCATTTTCCATTGCCTTGAAATCACACTTTGAAATTTTCGCAAATGCTACACTGGAAATTTATTTCCACCACATTGTACTCAGTGGTTTTATGATGACTGGAACGTGTGTTGATACCATGTTACCAAATAGCGAAGGCTTATCAAGGCATGGGCGCTGAAATATTTGGCTCAGGCTTGCAGCTGGTACCAGCAAGCACACCAGCTTCTTTGCTGTTCAGATGACTCCAATGGAATTGCCAGCATTACTTTTCTTTGTGAAAGAGGATCTGAATTGCTAGAGGACTACACAACTGCATTTGCGAAGAGACAACAGGAGTTACACAGAGCATGAAAAGCATGTTTACAAGTTTATTAGGCCAAAAAAAAAAAAAAAGTGCAAGAGAAGATCTCTTGCTTAAACTTTAAAACATATGAGGGGCCATGTGAAAAATATTCTAGACTCCAAACCTCTCTTTTCACCCAGCTGCACACAGAAAAAGAGGTAAAGGGAACAAAAAAATTAGGAAAGAATAGATAAAGCATGACAACACATAATCAGATATGCCATTGATTTATGCTGAAGCTCGAGAGTATAAAACATCCGTGTTCTGCACAGCTTTATCACATGCAGGCAACTGGGAACAGTTTTCAGGCTAAAATCATGCAGTTTGCTGCATGGCTGAGCCGTTACACACTCTGTATTGCCTCCTCTCAACCTGAAACTCCTGCTGGGTCTAGAGATTTAGAGCAAGGGTAGTTTAAATCCACCAAGACTGTTGCACATGTACTTCCAGATGCAATCAAATAAAGCATCTGGGCAGCTATACCGCACACACGCTGCACGCTGTTTACATAGCACATTATAAATTACAAAACTGGCAAGCTCTAGGCCACGCCTGTTCAGGAGAAAGTCTGCAAAGGGCACAGCATCCTCTTTCTCCTTCGGAAAGGACACAACGCTTGCGAGCTGCCTACTCAGTGCCCTACAGTGATGTCAGCCCCCTACCTTTTGGCTACCCAAGAAGGACGAGCCAGATGAGCAGCTCCAAAAGCATGTGGTCAGGGGGTAAGTTAGGTTGAACTTGGCTCCCCAGCCAATATACCTGCCTATACACTAGAACCTTCTGAATTTTTTAATTCGGTTCCTGCCAATGAAGTAGGAGAGCTGCCTGCTTGAAGAACAGGCAGCCAGGTTAAGCTGCAGATTTGCTCAGTTGTTTCCCTTTTGGACTACTACTTTTACTCTGTTAATGTTTTACGCAGGTTTTCTTTATTTAAATTGATTCACTGCTGCTAAGAAAAAAGCTGCTGAAGCTAGCCAAGGGCTTGTATCTATCACAGTGATCTCTTGATCCTTGACTACGGTCCTCAATAACAAGAGGACAAAGTTATAAGCTGTCGCTTTCTGATCACCAAGTCAAGCAGGCAAATGTATATTGAATAATAAGCGAGGCAGAAAGAAGTGAAACGACTTTTAAATAGATCACTATTTGGGTATCCAAATTGATAACACGAACAATACCATCACTTCAAGTAGGAATCCAACAAAAAATACACTCAGGAGCCCAAATTTACTGAATCCCAACTGATCCAAAAGCTGTATGGTCGGGGATCCTTTCAACAGGACAAAGCAGGCAGAACCATTCAATGAATGAAAATATCTGATCCCAAAGAAACCATGGCCTCCAAGTAAACATCACATAAAGCTGAGGTGGCGTGCTCTGTACGATATACACGCAACAGGGAGTCTTGAGAAGTAACTCCTCACACCAGAATAAATCCTGCCATATAGAACTGTGACCTATTTCTCCCAGATGATTTTGCAGGTGGCTTTTTTAACCGCAGTAAACAGGCATAGCCACACTGAAAACAATTTCAGTTTTCCTACTAAAATACAGGAGTATAGTCTACTGAAGAAGAGACAGGAGAGGAAAATGGGGGTTCGAAGGATTACACAAGTTCGAAGTTGTCCATAGGTAAGTCATGTATGCAGTTTCTTGAAAGAAGAAAACTCTTGAGTCTCATATACGTATATACAGGTATTTTTAAATGAGATGTGACCCAAGTCAACTTCTGAATATTTGGGGGTAGATTTCAGGAGCCTCCTTGGCTTCTGATACCCATTTCTACTTTCACAACTGAAATGGCTCTTCAAAGCTACATGGTAAACTGAGAAAAAAAAAAAATCCATTCCCTACTTGGAGGGACAACAGAATCCGTAATATGCTAGCAGCATTTAAATCCCATTCCTGTTAAGCACCAAAACCATTTCTATAGGGAAATTGTAATCTTAAGGATTATCTTTAATCATATACAGTATATGTGCAGAGCCCTACCTTTCGGGCAGAAAAATACCCCTCCAGCATTAGTTTTGAATAGATTACATCAATTGGAAGTGTCCTGGTCAGATTACCAAAAACATAGTCTCTTACAGGCCCTTCCCCAAAGGATCCCCATCCTGTAACCACTCTTGATGCTACTTTCACGACTGTTTGTTCCCGTGTATTAAAGGGATGACGTAGACAGAGATGTCGTCTCCAGAGCCCAGCCTGTCGTTGGATATTCGCCAGCCCCGGTCCTTCAGCACTCCCCTGGCTCGCATCACCAGGTCCTGTGCCGCCAGCGTGTACCTGTGGAAAAGGCAGAACACAGCCAGGGAGCGCTCGTCTTCATGAGGAAAGTGGGTTTTCACAGCCCGCCAGATTTACTCTTGTGAGCTACCAGGACACGCTTCCCAGTGTTTCAGAAACAGGCAGGAGAAATGCAAACCATGGCATACCCACAAAGCAACCCTTTCCAGTTCAGTGATGGCTCCTGCACCAGAACCTAGAGGTATTTGACAGGCACCAATCAATCAAAAAGTCACTGGTCGTTTTGGGTGCCTGGCTTCCCCAGTTGTCAGGAAAATATTAACACACCTGCCTTAACAAATTGGCTTTCTATGAGTAGTCTGAAAAATTGAGGGCCATAAATAAAACTACTTGCTGTTGAAAACTGCATCCCTGTTCACTGATACACCTGAAGGTAACCATGGCTTGGCTATTTCAGAGACAAACTCTAAGAAAGTCATTTGAAAGCAAGTAATAGAGCACTAAAAAGAAAATCCAAATTACACTTTAAACCAAGTAGACTAACTTGTCTGTTTTCCTTGACCTTGATTTTTAAATCTCTTTTATTCTGAAACTGGAAACTTACAGTTATTACAGACAGATTAACAGAGTTCCACAGTCCTGTCACATGTATGAGTTCAATGAAAACTGTGTGAACGTGAGTTGTCAAGTGCTTAATTTAGTGAAATACCAAGTTTCGTGTTGCTTCAAAACTCCCAGCCTGTGCTGGGCAGAGCGGCATTGGATTTATGGGAGTCATTTTCTGTCCTGAAAAAATAACAGATGCTGCTTGGGGGCAGAAGGGTGTCAGAGTCCAAAAGGTGGTGCACGACTGTGCTCTGTCATGTGGTCCGACATGTCCTCCCCTATCGTTTTACTTGCTGCTACTAGATCAACACATCTGTGTACTCATTTAGAAGTTTCCTCTGAAAGAAGTCTCATTATGGGTAAACAGCTACTGTCACATGCCTTTCTTCATCAGTCCAACACCTGCCTGAGATGTTTTCTATTTGGTTGGGTGGAGGCAAGCTTTTCTATGATTTGATAATTAAAAATTAATCGAACAGTTAAAAGACTGACGAGAAAAAACAGTTCAATGTTGTGTCTGCCTGTGTTTTATTTAAAGCGTAAGTATCACCCTCCGAGATGATGCAGGGCTCTATGAAGCCAAACACACAGGCCACCAGAAACAAAGCACACCTCTGTCGATTCCAGAAACCAAAGAGCACAAGAAGGGTCTGCATTTCAACACCCCCTTTTCTAGGGAGGATCCTTGGCCAGAAATGATCTGCCCATATCTCACCCGAGGAACAGGAAAGAACAGTAACCCCATTGATCAGAAGCAGAGGGGGGAGTTTGTTGAGTATCCAGGACTGTTCTAACCCCAGAAATTTCCACCAGAGAATGCATTATTAAATGGTGATTTCTGTCAGTAGAGACTTTATTCACTCCCTGGGGATAAAAGAAGGAAAAAAACCCAATTATGTTGTTTCTACAATTTTGGTGCCGTAAACTCAAATGACTCCTTTGAACCAGGAATAGATTTATTTGCTCTACTAGAAAGATTTCTTCAATGCAAATAAACCAAATACCCAAAACGTTTGATGTTAAATCCAAGTAACGTTGTACAGAAGCAAGGCATCCCCTTCTCCTAATGGTACTGAGTGGTAAAATTTCCAGCCCTCACTAGTTTTGACAAAAAAATTTACTTTTAGCAGTAAGAGAAGGGCCCAAGGCATGAACTCTAACACACAGGCTTGCACACACGCATGCACGCTGTCCGCACGTTCCGAGATAAGCCTGTGCCAATGACCTCGAGCTATAACGGCAGGATGCAACAAGAAGCACTGCCCATACTGTCCTAATGCAACACGAAATTGTATTTTCTAAGGGGAAAAAACCCAAACATATATACTTGCACTTCCCAGCTCCCAGATCCCCAAATCAGATGCAGGGCTAAGGAACAAAAGGACTCCACGTGGCAAGCAAGAAACTGGAATATTTATTCACAGCATGTCTGACGCTGAGTGAATTTTGGCTAGAACATCTTTTCCAAGGATTTCTCAGCTATTGTCAGAATTTAAGAGAAGAAAATACCCATCATTCTGGGAGAAAACTTTTCCTTCCTCCTTTTTCTAATTAACAAGGGTTCCCCACATCTAAGGAGTACAAAGGAATGAGTACTGCTCTTGACTGCGTAAAGCTTTTGCTGCTTAATGTTTGGAAAGGGCAAGATAAAAAAAAGGAATTTTAATAAACCAGAAATTCTCTTGTAGACGGACTGTGAAATACACAAGAAAACCAGCACACTGAGGCAAAGGAAAAGGAACAGGTGAAGGCAGCAGTGAGGTAACATATTCCTCTCCTTGTGCACAGCTGAATCGGAGCGATGCTGTTCAACTTGGCACTAGAGGAGATAGGGCGAGTCTCTTGTACCTGGAGATGAATAGCAGCAGCAGTCCATTACCGAATGCTTTATTCTCAGCGCTGTGAACTTGGGATTCAGCTGTCGAGACAGCATTAGAGAACTGCTGAAGTAGTTTTAAAGTATCCACTTCCTCCTAATGAACAGCCTCGCTGGAATGCAACTTTTGTGTTTTAAGAATAAATACATATGGTTGGGTTCTTTTTTTTTTTTTTTTTTTTTTTCTGCTGAAGCTTTCAGCATTGATCAGTGAAAGTACTGCAGGAGGAATGGTGGCAGTGGGGGAAACGTGCTGCTGTCTGAGCAGCTTCTTATCTTCTCGCAGCCAGCAGAGGTGGAGCAACCCCCCAGCCTCCTCATAAATCTCTAGCTAGTGTGAGAGAGTGAGTGAGGGGGAATGAGAAAAACAGGAAGGAGGACGAGAAATAAGATTCCCAAGGTCAGTGGGTAAACCCACATAAGTGCAGCTGAAGGAAATGGGCAAGAACCATGCTTCTCTACCTTCATACCTTTTCAGAGAGATGATGTACGCAAAGCAGCAGTGCGTTGCTACCACCTGTTCGTCACTCAGGGTCCCCTTCATGCTCTTGTCTGCCACAGTACCCAGAAGAAATGAGCTGGCTAAGAAATCTAGCTCCACCCCAGCTTCTTTACTCCGTCATGGCCCTCACAGAGGAACTGTTCTCTAATCAAGTCTGTGCCCGTCACCCGCTGCCCAAATCCCATGAGGCTGTGTCTGCATGTCTGGGTGAAGACAGACCCGAGGACTTTGCTCTCCCTGCACTTGGAGATGCCCAGGCACACGCTACATTTGACAGGATTCAAAGATGTTCTCCTGTGGGTAACAAACACTCACAGTACTGACAGTAAATATCAGCAGGAGAGAGTCCCAAGAGTGTTGCCGAGGGCTGTAAGCTCTTACCCATCAGGCTATAAAATGACTTCTAATTCAAATGGAAGGGATGTTGTTCCCTCAAAGAGCTAATTACGTAACAGATAAGTACTCTGCAGCTCTAAAATCTTCCTCCCTAGCTTTTTTTTTTTTTTT
>VZTL01007302.1:41460-57829 GCA_013400535.1 Scopus umbretta
CCCACTAGCATAGATGATGGCTGGCCAAACACCAGCCAGCAGCACAGTGGTTTCCTTAACTGGTGCTGCACCCCTGACAAATTTCCTAGCAATTCCACCCAGAATCTTCAGACTTTCCCTCATGACTTGTTGCTTTTGCAGCCAGACATCAATCCTGATAGCGCTCCACAGAGCTCATGTGCTCTGCCCCAAATACCTGCGCTCCATCCTCTGCCTCCTGTGCCGTCCCGAGAGCCTCACCACCAATTCCCCCCAGCTTCCCGGCCCCTTCTGTGCTGCCCTGGCAAACTTCCTCACTCTAACATCTCTCTAGAGCATCAGGGCACCCCTCGAAGGAGCCTAGTTTGGTCACCATACTTCCACATGCCTGCTTCAAGATGTCTACTTCAAGACATCCACTGATATCTTACTTGACTTGGAGCAGCTGATCTGTTAACTAGTTGAACTTGACTTTAGTAGCCAGAAAATGTAAAAAGCCAACGGTAAGGAAGCAGCACCACCTCGGTAGCACAACCATCCAAGACAGTAAGAGCTGGGTTACGCTACATTTTATCCTGACTGGTACTTACAGATCTCTGCTGACAGGTAACAGTGGATACACACCGCTAAAGCCCATCGTCACACGTGACATCTTTCTGAACATGTGTTATGCAGTTTGTCAGATAACACCTTTCTTCAATCAGGTATTTGTTCCTCCTATTGCTCACCTACATGCAGTCAAGAGCGCTGAGAAAAACGCTCTGAGCAAGCCACGAACAAACAGGTGGGCTGGTTTTATATTTACATTTCAAACAGATCTACCCACCGGACAAAACCTGTGTTCGGCTGCTGAAAAGGACCACAGCAGCTCTGCGACGGCGCTGCGGCTTGTTTGCCAGGTTTGCTTTTAAGAGGCAGCCAACGCAAGTCCCTGCGGCTTGAAAACCGCTCACAACAGAGTGACACGCGAGCCTGCAGCCACCTGAGGTGCTCCTCAGCAGCCGGCCCCGAGGGAATTCGAGCCAAACAACAGCCCGCATTCACTCGCCTGCACTGTTGATCAACTCGGCTACTTCAATAAATTAAGCCCTTTCTTAATTGCATTGTCCCTTTTTATGCGCGGTGTTATCCAGTGCAGCTTCACTGGCAAACGATGAGATCTTTCAATACCACCCTCCAAGTAATTTATATGTAAATAATAAAAAGCGGGTCCCAACACTGCTCCCTGCAGCACTCACCAATTAATCTCCTTTTAGCTTTTTACTGCCACCCTTTGTTTCCTGCCCTTTAGCCAATTTCCAGTAGACTCTGCCAACTTTCCACTTAGTCTATAGCTTCATATCTTTTATATTAATAACCTGTGATGCAGAACAGCTTCTCAAACGTTTTCTGAGAAATCAAAGTGCTCATGCAAGACCATCTACTGCATTTTTTTTTTCTTTTAATTCTCTGGTAGACATAACCCTGAAGGACTTCAAGCTACAAGCACAATGTTTGTTTCTTGAAACCACCTTGACTCCCTTTGATCAAACAGTACTTCTCTAAATATTTGCCTTGTTTGTTCCTTTAAACGCTGTAATTCATACAGATTTCTCCAGAAGGCAGATGTGAATCTAAAATGGTCTCCTCTGACATATTTGTGGAGTTGTCAGAAAGGTCTTACTAACATAATGGAAGGGGAAAAATTCTCATTCATTACCTTCTTATCATTTGCTGTGGTGGCTGGCTTCAGGTTCATCACTGGCAAGGGCCAAACGCTGCCGTCAGAGCTACACCTCTCCCACCAAACGGCTGAGCTGCCGTTCGAACAATCTGGGGATGAAATCCTGCTTTTCAGCTGCAACAAGGTGGGTCTTGCTGAGCTTTAAAAAGCAGAATTTCCTGCTGAAAGCTTTCAAATGAACTGTTCCATTATGAAAAATAAATATTTAATTCTATGCCAGAGAGCCTCAGCCATGGCTTGCCTGCTTTGTGCTACTCCAGTTCATTATAAAAGGCTCAATTCTCTAGAGCTCACCAACCTGCAGAAGTCCTCCAAATCTGGTCTTGTAACAGCTGAGCCACTGAATCCTGATTACATTTGTCAGTCTTGGCTACATGACTTCTCCTCCCATAGCCTGGCACTCTATCAAAGTATCATTTCACACCACCCTCAAATTACTTTTATATGCCTATTTCTGGATGTAGTCTCAGGGATGCTTAGCTTTGCTTTAGCTAAATTTTGGTGGACATGGCATACCAGAGCTTTGTCATGCTGGAAGTAATATGTTCTGAAAACTGACCACATTGCCCCCTAACTTGGGAAAGGACGCTGTAATTACAGCACAGAAACAGAAGCCAGAGGACTTGGATCCTCCCTCTGTCACGACTCACTGTGCGCCTTAATTTCCTGTGCCTCCCCTTTTCCAGGTCTGGAAACCAGACATTGTGCTTCCCTACCTCTATATAAACAATTTGAAATCCAATGCTGCACAAGGGCCAAATATGACTGCTGCTTGACGCCACTGTCTTTACTTCCCAGTGCCAAGCTTCCCAGATGGCAGCATAAAGACGTTGTTTCTTAATGCCGGTTTCTGTGCAAGGTGCACTTTCCACTGTCCACATATGGACAGAACAAGTCAGGGAAATACACGAGGAGACAAAGCACTGGGGCGCTCTCTGGGAAGAGAAGGAAGAGACAATTAAGAGAAGGAGGTGCAATGGAAAGCAAGTTGGAGCATATGTTAGTTCCTAATAAAATTCAGGGCTTTTTTTGCCAGTATCTCTAAATTGAGGTGTCTAGTGCTCTGTCTTTCCTCCTCCTGCCCTCGTACATTCCTGCTGAATTTAGCCATGAAGGGAATGTGGAAACAAAGCCAATTTTGCTTCCCTTCTGCGAAGCAGTTAAGAGATCCTGAAACGTGGATAGCATATGAACTGGATGTCATATTCCAGAATTTGAACACTCCACACAAATCAGAAAAGCCCATGAGAAGCTTTGGTTTATACACACAAATACTGCAGCAGCAATTGGCAGAGATGATACTGCTGAGATACTGTGCTGCAGCCATTACATACCCCAGAAACACTGGGTCTCAGCATGCCAGAAAGCAAAATAAATAGGCAGCATTGCATCATTTCACTGGCACTAAACAAATCCATCACAGTGATGAAGGCAGAGCTGTTGCCTGCCTGGCTGAAGAGAACAGCAGCAGGTCCCACGTGAAGGATACCACACATTCAAAGGGGGGAGAGGGAAGGTACTGAATTGGCAGCAAGGAAATGTGAAGAAGGGGCTGTCTGTAGATCTTCTCCTTTTCTTCAGAGCCAGAATATCTCAGTACTTTTAAAACTTTTATTTTTAAAGTCTCAAAGATGTTCTAAGCAAGGTTTAATTTAATAATTTGGTTCCTTTCTAGCAGTATTATGTCATTTGTGTATTTTCATTCTCTTGCACTGCTACAAGAAGCAATAAATTCAAGGTCAAATACTGGGTACGGTTGTCCAGCAAACCAGTTGACAGTGGACAGCTCTCAGCATTTGGGCCATGGAAGCAAAGCCTCCTCTTTTTGTGCTGTCACTCAATGGTTTGCCCTTGCTTAATATTTTATGAAAAATATGTGTCATCTGTTCCTTGACATAGGAACAGGAATGCAGTTATAGAGGGGGGAAAAAAAAAGTGAGGTTTGCATGTTTCTTGTTAACAAATACATTGAAATCCCTTTGGAAGGCTCAGTATCCTTCACTACAATGTCTCTGGTGGTCAAAAACTGGAACTGTTTGTGGCAAGGCAAGTCAAAATGATGGAGGCATTTAAAACTACCCCTAACACAAATACTGTATAATCCCCTCGTTATGCCATCGTTTGGGAACGCACATTGCCATTCCTGCCATTATTTGGTGTTTGCACAAAATCATCACAAAAAATTAAGAACTGGAGGTGAAAAGGCAGACAGATGAAGGCATAAAGCACTCTTCCAATCACTCGTGGCATTTTCTTGTGTAAGAGTTGATCTGGTATCCTCTGCATAACGCGAGATACTATACTTATCGTGGAAGACATCCAGTGTTCCCTTCTGGAGAACACAGATTTACATCAGCTCCTGTGAAGGCAGCATGATCTAAGCTGCAAGGGGAGCTGGAGGACGAGAAGGTAAGGAGAGTTGGGCGTCTGTCACACTGAATGGCAAGGCTACGGGGTAACCATAGACCGGCGAGTCATAAGGCACCAACGCTCTGCCAGGGATCTGGAGCGACCAGAGGCAGAGTGCGCAGCTGGGGAACTTATTCTTAGTATGTGGATGTTACTAACATGCTGCACCTTTGGGAAGGGCAGCATGTTACCTGGACTGGACCACAATTAGAACGGACAATTTGGGAAGAACAAATAAGCACACAAAGTATATTTGTTTCTCTCCCACAAATCAGGTAGTTGAACCTCAGTTGAACCTGTTTTACCTCAGGAGATGAGGACAGGAAAGGTTTGATGTATATATTGGAGTCATGCACTTTCAGGTCATGGTCTCCCAGTCCTCGGGTCACTCCAATTGTTGCCATAACTCGAGCCTGGAAATAAAGAAAAGTGATGGGATTACTTGCATTGTGTCAAAAGGGAATGAGATAATGTTCCTACTCCACAACTGCTACAGTTAGGGATGAATTCCCTTTTTTCTCCCAGAAACACTAGATTTAACACAGCTAATCAGCTTCCAAGCTTTTCACGCTCATGCCATCTCCATTTCTCTCATTATTCCAAGCTTTGTATTCGTTCACATCATGGTCTGCATACAACCATCTTAAACTGTGGCCATCTGTAAGGAACTGGGACTATGGAAACCCAACGTAGTCGCCTTACGGTCCCATGCCAGTCTATGAGAGCATTCCTTCAGCAAATTATACTGTTAGTAAACAGGTTTTATAAAAAGGATGAGGAGCCTGATTACTCACCTAAGAAACCTGCAGCTTCTTCCTATTGACACTTTGCCATATATTCCCTCCACCAAGGAAAAGTGCCAAAGGCCACTTTAAATTGCTGAACACACAAGTGATGGTGGCACTGACCACAGTGCTATCCTCTGTGGAGAGCTGGTCCAGGGCAGGTCTCCTGTTACCTCAGATCTATCACCTCCTTCCCCCAGCACCTTCCTCTGCGACACGAGCTGTTTCCCACAGGGTGCTGGGCTCTTCTTCATTAATGCTTCCCCAAAGACTGACCAGGCAGACTGCCTCACAGGGAACCTCGCTCTCTGCATATCACTTCCCCCAAACTCTAGCACCTTCTGAACAAAAGAGCTCACAGCATCAATAACAGCGAGCAACTGACTCAAAATTATTTTGCCTCACTAAGCCCTGGCTCCATAAGGCAATAAGAAAGTAAATTAAGAAGATGTGCATGAAATGTTTTGCAAATAATTATAAACCTAACCAAATTCAGAGATAAGCTGCAGGTCTGAACCTTCAAAACTTGGACTAATTTTGAAGAGTGTGTATTTTTGCATTGAGATAAGAACCTAATGCAGCAGGGAAGCACTATTTAGAAACACAGTGAGCATACCAATATTGGCAAACTGACACCACTGCGTCCTTATATTGATCCTATTGCTGCATCCAGCTAAGCTTGCTGGGATCAGCACTAATGATCTCACTGTTCTTAATCACAGAGCTGGAAACAAAGTACATCCAAATGGAATGGTCTGTTTCTCCCTTTCAAGAAAAACTATCAGCATTCACACATCAGAAGAATTCAACAGTGAGTTCACATACACTAGCTGAAGAAGATACGGTTAAGGGGTGTTATGCTTCCCAAATCCTACCCTGATCCCTCCCCTTCCTAAATTAGGGTTTTGCATCTCAGAGCACTCTAAAATGTTATTAAATATCCTCCTGCTTTGTTTTCAGCAAACATGAGGCATTTTGCTGCCTTCATCCAGCCTAGTTATATTTTACAATGAAACCAGGAACATTTAAAGTCAATTATTTAAGCCAGTCTCATTGTAGCCTACTTACAATGAAAGACAAACAAAAGCAAACTGAACAGCAAATTACTCTGTTTGCTATAAAAATGCTTTTTAGTATGTTGAGCTCCCCCTGCCGCCCCCCAGACATGAGACTGATTTATGACAGAACCAAGATATTCTTTCAAGCTGTCAAAACGATAAAATAAAGAGATACTGAGTGGAAAACACTGGACTGCCACAGGCTAAATTGAGTGGTAAACAGCACAGAATTTCTTCTTCTTTTGGTCTGAGGAAAGCAAACGTGCCCACCTTCTTGCCTTCTCCATATATAAGGGGAAACTTCAAGTCATCTTCCTCAATGGTTTTGTATGCCCTGTGGGGGGAGGACAAACAACATTTATAAAGCTTGCACTCAATTAGTGACCCCTGAAACAAGCAGCTGTGATTTAAAGAAAAAATTTAAAAAATTAAAAAATCATTATTTTTGCTAGGGACCAAGCAAGGGGAAAAAAAAGGTGTAAATTTCCTTTTCTGTGGAAAGATTTTCCCTAAAGAATGATCCATTTCACCAAAAGGAAAAGCGAACACAAGGAAATACCTAACATGTCAAACCGCTCCTATTGCTTGCGAGGAAAAAGGTGGACTGGAAAACATCCTTCTCAGGTAGGACATCATTGGCTACGGCAGCAGCTATGCTGTAATACAGTGTCATTAAAAACCCCAACCAACCAACCAACCAAGCCCGAAACCCACCAAGCAGCTAACCAATGACTAGACTCACACGGTTAACGTGAAATGGTGAGCAACGACAGCATGTGTACACAGTCCAAGTGTGAAACAGCTCTCTGATCCTGTTCTCGCCTTTCAGGGCTGCTTAAGCCAAGACAAGTTTCACGTGCTAAAGAGTCTTAGACTTATATTTAGTGCTTATTTGACCTTGACTGCAACAGTCAAGGTTGTCAGAGATTTCACGTTTCGCAGCAGTTTTCCCATGGCCAAGAGAAGTAAATGCTCACGCTCTGATTCTGTTTACCGCATGCCTGCGTACTCTACCTTTTACACATCCAGCTGTTGACACTGATGAGGTGAGAAGGTGAGCAATTTTGACAGGGAGAAAATTAAAAAAAAAAAAAAAAGAAAAAAAAAGATGGCTGTCATTCTCATAAGCTGTAGAGTCCCATGGTTTGTATAACACATGATCGAGCCGAGGTGCTGGGGAGCCTCTTTGGTTAAAGTACATCACCCCAGAGGGACATGCTTCCCTTCATACCACAAAGTTGTCCCTCCCCAGTCTCTCCCTGCATGTTGTCCTTTCCTGCCAGCCCATCCCTGCCCAAAGCTCTCAGGGTGATACCAAAATCATCCCCTGAGTGCGCGAGTCAATGCTCAGCACCAAAGTGGAAGGGACAAGCAGGAGAAGGGAAGGTGCCATGGCAGGTTCCCTGCCAGCCACCGCCAGCCCCTGCCGAGTAGCTCTGCAGCTGGGCTGGCCGCTCGAGCTCCAGGGAGTCGCATTCGATCGCGTTTAAGCAATGTTAAGGCTGTGACACAAACCAGCAGGAAATTAAAAGTTAAGGGTGAAATCCTATATTGTAATCAAACTGCCCTCTGCTTCACTGAAATATGGCATAGACCTGGGATCAATAAATGGTGCTGTATTACACAGCTATACATGCTGCATCACCTACGCAAGCCTCAGACTTAAAGAGAACAGCATAGACATTTAAGCCCCACCTTTACATTTCTCAGTAATCGCAGGTAGGGCCCATATTAGGGTTAGGGGAAGGGTAGAAAAAAGAAAAAGCAACCAAAACACAAAGAAGAAACTAGTGGAGGACTCCACTCCCATCCTACAAAACATTACTAGGGGTGAAATCCCAAAACAGAACCAAGTGAGGTTGGCAAAACACAGTGGGTGCTTCATGGGACACCACGTAATCAAGAATATCTTGGGTATATAACCATGATACTTGGGCAACTCTGTAAGAAACAATACAATGAAGGTATTTAAATGGCATTTTGTACTGGGGAGGGCAAACAGATCAGCTCTTAAGCCAAACAAAAAGGCACAAATCACTGCAAGTAGCCAGCACGATAATACTTCCCTGATATTTAAATCCTGGAATAGCATTTGTTGGGAAGGATGAGTCAGTCATGGACTTTGCTCTTGTTCCATTCTTTATTTCCAATAGGGAATAGCTAATGTCTCTGCCTCACTCACCAACTTGGATAGCCAGGTTTGAATGTGGAGGAAGAATTCTACCATCCCTGACTGCCCATGCACATGTCCCAAAGCTTCCAGCTGGACCTACACTGCTGGAAGCCCTGGCAAAACCTCGTTGAGGAGGAGTCTGAACTCTTTCCTATTCCTTGCATAGAGCCAGTTGTGCTCTGACACCAAGAAAAAGGGTATCAGCTGAGTCCATATCGGGCATCAGAGTCAAATGACTAATCGGACCACAAGCCTGACAAGACAACCATTCCTACTGGATTTTCAAGTTGTTGTATGTATTCGTTACAAATAGCAAACAAGACTAAGTTGAGATGACTTAACTATTTGCAACCCCCTTTTTAAAGGAAAAAAAAAACACATTTTTTACCCACATATTGTATTATCTGCAAGACAACTACAAATATTTAAGACTGAAGCCCCCACTTTACACTGTCCTGTAAGTAGCCAGAAACAGATCAAGTTTTCTTCCCTCTCTCCCCTCCTCCCTTATATTCTCCTGCATAGCACCTCACACTGACTGCACTTTAGGAAGAAGTGGAAAAAAAAAAGGGGTGAAAAAGGCATCATTTAGGCCAGTGTCCTTCGGAAGAATGGTCCCCACTGCCAAGTCCAGTGTCTTTTATGGAACCACCATAAGGACCACCATCCCTAGGGCCTTCAAATGTTACACAACTGTGCAAGGTTGCTGGAAGAGGCCGTATTGCAAGGACTGAAGCTAATGTGTTTCATCAGCAGATTAGGAAGGGCAGCTGTCTAGCCTATGGCCTCTGAAGCTATGCGACTAAGTGAGGGAGGCCCAGAGGGCTACAGTGATTTGTTTTGTGGTTTCTCACAGCAAATCACCTCTTGGGCTCAGAACTTGGGTGCCAAGACTCATCTCAAACACGTTTTTTTGTTGATGTTGCTATTGCTTGAAAAATTATCAGTGCTTGAAAAACAATGCTCAGAACTGCAACCGCAGCAGTGGAGCTGGCACAGACACACCAAAAAGCAACCTGAGACACTCTAGAAAAGTACCTATGTCTTGCATTACTAGCGAAACAGCATTAATAATATATGACCATGTGGTTTGCTGCAAGAGAAGGATGAAGGACAGCTTTTCAGCTAGCAGCTCGGCAACTGCACTGGGGAGAAGGAAGGAAGGAAGGAAGCTATGAAGTTCATTTTGATTTATGCCCTGTGAAACCTCCTGTACTTTGTACATGTGTTTACTTCACACAGGCTACAACCTTCTGGACTATTTCACTTGATTTTATGTAATAAAGTTGCATTTATACCTTCCTGTGCCGTTTAGAGTGTGATGTATATAAAGATATAATATGGCAGTAGGTATATCAAACACAGACATACGGAGAACCTGAGGGGGTTGTTTGGCTTTTTTAGTGCCAACATGGCCTTATTCAGCCATCTCCATAATTCAGCCTAACTCACTGATTTAACAAACATAAACACAGGGTTGCAACCCTCCACTCTCCCCATCTTCCTCATCCGCATCGCAGGAGGTCTCAGTAGCCACCAGGGCATAAGAAGACAGGTTATAAAGACAAGGCTATGGTATTGCTTGCTGCTCTGAACGAGCCTAAATCCTGTCAAGTGCTTCTGCCACGTAAACCTCTACTTTTCCAAATGGAAAAACAGGGGGGCGGAGGGGGGAGTAGAAAAGGCAAGCTTGTGCCCAGCTAGATCTAGCTGCATTTTTTCAGTTAACTTCGTTTCTTCTCTTCATTTCAAAAGAATTATGAAATGCTACTGCTGTCCAAAAATACTGAACTAGGGCTTGACATATGTACCACCCACAAAGTTACATTTGGACTCAGGATCAACATTTTGGAAAACCAGGCCAAATCGCACTGGGAGCCAAAAGAGATGTCAGAACGAAAGAACTAGGACTGACATGATGTTACTCATATGCTAACCAGAATCTGCTCTAAATACATGGTGAAATAATCACCAGAAGCTGCTAAATCACAAGACAATCTACGGAAGATGTTTCCTACAGTGCTGAGGTCATTAGCAGTGCTTTAGGCACTCTTTAAATAAAAGACTACCAAAGTTACCTGCGTATTGCTGGGTCAGAACTTGAAAAACTGGTCAGCTCACAAATACAGTTTTCAGAGCCAAAATCCTAGATAATTTCTTACATGTGTTACGCATTCTCCTGCCATATAATTTTTTCCTAAAACTGGCCTTCTGAAAGCACAGGCAAATTCACCTAAGAGTAGCAGTTGTCGATGACCAACAAAAAAAAAAGCCACCCACTTTTTTTAAAAAAACAAAAAAACAACAAAAAAAAACCCAACAGAAAAAAAACAGCAAACTGTGTAAGGTTACTGGTCATGAAAAGTATTGCGTTGGCATCCCCAGGCACAACAGATGGTGGTGAAAACACAATCTACCCTGACCTGGAAGGCTCAGCTCTGTGAACAACAGAGGAATACAAACTCCGTGCTCTGCTCTTCCATAGTACTTGGCTTTATAAAGTTTGTCTGTATTTCACATCTCTGCCAGTGACACCTGATAATAAACTTAGAATTAAACCTGAGGAAGAGCAAAAAGAATCATCATCAAAGGGCTTTAGCTTGAAGCATAGAGCAAAAACCACTTGTGGCAAGCAAGCAAGAAAAAGCACTATGGCTTCAGAAATGTCCTAGTTCATACTGAGTACAAGGATGAAGACTCTCCTTTGAGACAGGTTTGTGGATGCAGTGTATTTCTAGCACTGCTTTGCTATCAGTCTGTAAAAAACCTCCAAACCCAGAACCACCTCCAAACATCCCCTAACCTCCCAAAAAACACCCCACAACAAAACCACCCCAGCTAACCAACCGACGTCCTGTCCCCCAAGCTCAGCTTTCCTTAGCCATATCAATAGAAAACCATGTTTTAATCCTTGAGCAACACAAAACTTGACAGAAACTTTTTTTCCCCTCCTCCCCAACACGGAACCAGTGGATTGGAGCTAGCCCTTTGGATAACAGAACTTAAATCACCAATCCAAAAGGAACTGTTTATCTGTACTGTCTATTGAACTACAGGCATTAAACCAGTATAAATGTATGCTTACTACCAAGGAGAAAAAATGGCACAGGTTAGGCACAGAGCCACTGAAAATTATGCAGTTTATGGCTGAATCCAGCCATAATTTTTTAAAAATGTCCTTATACATATGTGCTTCTGCAGAGTCAGGATCTCTAAATTCAGACAGCACTGTCTGATACTAACTACCCTCTAGGTAGGTTAGTTTTAATGTTCCTGTGCCTCAGTATCTTTCCCCTATTACTCATCTGACGTACAGTTTAATGAGGCAAAACTACAATAAACAAAGATAATAAAAGCACACAAACTATAGTAACGTTTGTTAAGAGAAAAGATGATGGCAAACCCGAATGGATTCAAGTCAACAGATGCATGTGCACATATGCACAAAACAGTTTTTAGGGAACCATCTACTCTAAACCAAGATACTTTCATAGGGTTTCTTTCAGGTAAAGAGGAAAACATGCAAGATTTAAAACATGTGTTTTTCCCAGAAAATTCAGAAACTCCTTCTTTTGAACCTGAAACTGTACTGACTTGAAACTGTCAAATGAGGCTGGCACGTAAGCTCTGGACCTCCAGGGAACCTTCACTATGGTGCGCAGTCCTAAAACAGAGCCTGGACTTTGGAGATGACACGTCCCCCAGTACCACATACTCATGCGAAAGAAATTCTCCTAAGCAAAACAACCTCCATCCATCTTGGCCAGCCCATTTTAAAGATCCAAGCACTGGCATCTTCTCTCAGGCACTTCCTGGACCATGGCTGATTTTTTTAGTCCATTTACCTCTACTGAAGCATTAAAAGACAGAGGTGGAAGAAAAGTGATGAAGAAGGTGGCCAAGTACCTATAGATGTCCTTGCCCAAAAAAGGTGAAAAATTGGGGGGGAAAAAAAAAAATTAACTGAGGGTATTTATAAGCACCCTCCACCCCTTGCTGCTTTGTGCTCAGGAGGCTGGGAGGAACAGGGCAAGTATACTTGCGACTTGTAGCTTCCACCACCCACAAGCAACTGAAACTGTGTGCAGACGTGGCAGCTGCACATCAGGTGGATCCATGTTCTGCAGCAGTCTCACCAGGCCAAGGTTTTTTTTCTTCCAGTGAATTTGCTGCCTTCAACACTTCTAAAATGTACTTTATCTCTTCTACTTTTAAAAGACCAACAGGAAGGTTTGTCAGCAATTTAATCTGGAGTTAGAGGGGTAGGAGAGGTGGGTTGTTAACACCCAGTGGGCTTAATGCACTGCGATGGACAAAAGAACTGCTTGTAAATTCACATTTCGCTGTACCTCTTCTTAAAAGGATGTGGTGAGGCAGATGGGAGAAAGATTGCATGTTCACCTTGCAGTGCTTGCTCCATACTTGCTAGCTGGGATCCTCTGGAAGGAAAGGAGACTGCTGCTAAGGAGGAACTGTGGAGCAAACTCTTCTAGGAAAGATCACTGTAGCATAGGATGGGGCAGGCAGCGAGACACAGCAAGCAGAGACCTCATCATCCCACAGCAGCGCTCAAAACACCTCCAAGGAGCAGGGGGCCTCCTCTCAGCCAGGAGCAGAGCCGTAAGTCAATCCTGGGTGGCAGCAGAAAGAAAGAGGATTTCCTAGGGACCCAGCAATGGTTATGTCAAATTTGTGCAGCTGGGGAAGCCAGAGAAAGCAGGAGCAGGGGAAGAGACTTCACCTTACCAGGAGGAGGAGTTGCTTTTGCTTGGGTTTTCCGATTGAAGATTACTTTATTTCAGTTTAGTTTCTGTCTGATAGAACAGAGCTCTACAGACGGGGAGCGTTTTGTTCACCCTTGCATGTGTGGCACCTGATCTTGTGCCAAGGCAAAGCCCAAGCAGAGTTACCCAGCCATGCAGGGACAGGCCTTAGATGTGCTGCTTCCAGAAGGAGATGCTCCTGCAGGACCTGACTCAGACCAACCTCATTCTTGTTGGGCTCACTGGGCCCCAGAGCGGCCATTTACAAAGAGCTTTACCCCAGACTTAAGTTTTCTCTTTTGTTGCAGTACTATTACTTTCTTGTTTCTGCCTTCTCCTGCCCCAAAGACACTGGCTCAGCTCCTACGGCACGTGTGCACTTGGGGAAAACAGAGCCATTCGTCACTGTCAGGAGATACGCTGTACGCAGCAGGTCAGCTCTCACCTCCCGCTGCTCCTGCAGCGAGGGCTGCAAATCTTGAAAAGATGCATAACATGCACATTGCAAACAGCCATTCATCATCGCAGAGCTGTGCCCCAGACACCTAGGCACAACCCAGCAAGCTGCTCCGGCTGCACGCACCGAAGAGGCACGTCCCATCCCACTCCTGGCTACCTTGCAATGAGAGACGAGAGCAAACACAAAAAAAGCAAGGCAAGTGGCTGTGGATTACGGTTTCTGCTGCAAAAATGACATCCTCTCTCTCCCTTCTCCAGAAAGGCCTAGTGCTGCAAAGGTGGCCCATAATCATTAAATTATGAAAATGTAAGTTGCTGGGAGGAAATTAATACCAGGCATGACTGGGGAAAAGGCTGTTTTCTTGTGAAGTAATTATGAAATTAAAATTTGATCTCTCCCTGGCGATCGTACAAAGGATACGGCTGAGGTCTCGAACACAACAATACAGCCAGGATTCAACAGAAGAAGCACAGAAGGTTTCACTAGACAAAAAAGCTCAATTAAAAAAAAGGGGGGGGGGGGGAAGAAAGGATGACTTTTTGTAAATTACATGAATTTGGCTAAAAGGCACAATCAAGCAGGTTACGGCACAGGGTTTGCAGACTTCCAATTACTTTTTACAAGTTGGAATCAAGCTGTTAGGAAATGCAGCTTATCTGAATAAGACTAATAATGCTAAGCTAATTAGACCCACAGGCATTAGCCAGCAGATAAATTCAGGCCGAAAAGGGGGACACTGTCACTTTAAATACTGCCTTGGGATCGGTGGAAAAGCTAATGAGGAGTGTCAGTTGGGGCTGTTTTATTAGGTGGTTCTCCAGAGGATATAGCCCGAGGTTTCTGTAGCAGGGCTTCTGCGCTTGATTCAATAAATCAATTTATATTAAAGGGGGGGCGCAGTGCAGGCGCCTGCTCCATAAAGCATTTCTGTGGCATTTCTCAATCTGCTCAGGCACTCCTCGGGCAGGCTACCTGAACGCGCTGTCAAAGGACATCGAGCCCAGCCGTAAAGAATAAGATAGCGGCCGCATTGGCAATATTTGTTCAAATCAGCTTGCGCATTACCAAGCAAAACATGTACGTTGGCTCTCACCAGGGTATTCTGGATCCCCAATAAGTGATTAATGAGAGCCTGGTTTTTGTGAGCCGGAGTCTGAACCGCAGACGGCAAGGCGGGCTGCACAATGAAAGCAAAAGGCATCCATCCCAAACAAAATAAAACGGCTTGAAAAGTGAAGTTGCTTTTTTAATCAGATGCTTAGAGGCTGAAAGACATTCCCTGTTGGAAAGAAAAGGGCGAGCGCAGAGCAGGCTGGCGGCTTTCCAGGCAGTGGACAATATTGACTCTAGAATAAAATGGGTTTTGCTTAGCGCTTACCCCAGGGCACCAGCCTCCCTGCTTTGGAATAAATCACGCGGGCGGGCAATTCCCTGGCACGGGCTGACCCTCTGGTGGCTAACCGTGTGCCACGGCACCCTCTCACCAGATGCACGGACACGGAGCTGGCGAGGGCTCCGCCGCCGCCGCGCATACGGCACGCTCGGAGGCAGCGCCCAATTCCCCCGCTCGCTGCCCCCTTGGGCTTCAGCCCACGACGCGTGGTGGGTACCACACCAGCTCGGGCCCTTTTCGGTGGGATGCAGGTCAATGCTGTGCAGTCCTGGAGGGCGAAGGAAGCCGCCAACAAATCAGGTGAAAAAACGGACTTCTTGTCTAGGGCTCTTTTGCCACCCTAAAATCGAGTCAAAAAGCTAAAGCTCTGATCTGGAAGCAAGCATTTAAAGAACTGCACTTCAAGGCAAGCAGCAAAAAGGCCACTGTGTTCCAAGGAGAAGCATAAAGTTAATTTTGAAACCGTAGTGCCTTCTGGATGCCTTTGGTTAAGTGCAGCGCTGTACAGCTCCTCCAGCCCTGCAGGAGGCCAAGAGGAGAACCCTGGAAGGAGCCACTGTGCCAGCGAGGGACATAGTAAGCCCAAAACCCAGGTTTTAGGAAGGTGTCTAAGGTATAGTCAGAGCAAAGTCCTTCAAAATTGTTCACACTGGGTTTACCCACAAGTAAAGGAAACCTGACCAACCATGTCTTAACTTTTAAATAAAAGGCGGAGACAGAGAATCCTGACTCTGTACAGTCCTTTAAAGAAGCAGTTATCAGGCCTGCTTTTTTCCCTCCCATATTTTTTTACCTCAGGCTACCCGCACCCCTTTTTAGCACTGGCAGCACTTTGCTTACGTGGCCACCGAGTCTTCCCCGATGCTTCTGCTGCCAGGACTCGTCAAAGCCACCAGAACTACCCCCTCTCCGATACAAGTTTAACTTCTAGAAGCCATGGGCCTGAAAACCCCAGCCCAGAGACCCAGCTGTGAAAGACTGTCAGTAACACAGATGTCTGCCAGCAAACTACAGCTTGAGACAGCTCGGAGGCTTGTTCAGCAGGAGACACAGCTCTTAAGATGCCTTGCCAGCTACAGTATGCGTTTCGCAATGGTTGCTCAACCACAGCGCGTGTGGGGCAAGGGTGCAGGAGGGGCAGCTCACAGTCAGCTTCCCACCTAAGCAGGATTTATTTTAGATACATTTAATACAGCGGATTTCTCATCCCAACCACCAATGCAGAGAAAGGAGAAAGGGTGGGAGAATGGGAGGGAGAAGGGAAAGGCTGGTCTCAAAGCAGTTACAGGCAGCCTGGACTAGTGATGCGGTACACATTGCTGGATCAGTGGTTGTCCTAATGCTGTGGGGAAACTTGGCAGCTCTGCTACCACTGTGGGCTGTTGAGACAAAGCCAGTGTGGAAACCTCATATGAAAAANGTGAAAACGTAAAAAAAAAAAAAAAAAAAAAAAAAAAAAAAAAAAAAAAAAAAAAAAAAAAAAAAGGCCAAATGCATTATGACAGACCCAAAGACAATAACCTTTTGTAATCCAAACAAGCTGGGCAAGCCAAGCCATTGTTGAGAATCTGAAAAGCTCCAGAGCACAGGAGAAGGGAAAAAACGAAGGGGGGGGGGGGGGGGGGG
>VZTL01007303.1:3530-20946 GCA_013400535.1 Scopus umbretta
GCAGATCGACACTCCCGCCCAGCTTGGTCCGCAAACTTACTGAGGGCGCACTCAATCCCCTCATCCAGATCGCTGATACAGATATTAAACAAGGCTGACCCCAGTACTGAGCCCTGGGGAACACCGCTTGTCACCGGCCACCAACTGGATTGAACTCCATTCACCACCACTCTCTGGGCACGGCCATCCAGCCAGTTTCTAACCCAGCGAAGGGTGCACCCATCCACACCATGAGCCGCCAGTTTCTCCAGGAGAATGCTGTGGGAGACACTGTCATGATGACTATATCCCCAAAGAAATATTTGGTCACAGTCGCAGTTTGCAGAAGTGAATCTGTGCACACGAAATCTGCTGAAATCTTTCTCACTCATGAGAAGTTGAAGACAAGTAGCAAAGTCAGAACTCAAAATTTTGCAGACTGAAACAACTGTTCAGAATTTGCAAATGTTGTAGTTTCTTTACACTGTGTCAGTCACATTACTTAATATTTGCAGAACATTTCAGAGATTTCTTCAGGGGAATCACATAATTCATATGTTTGTGCGCAGCTAGCTCCCCAACTGCTAGCACAGAACAAAGCTGACTAGGCTTTCAAGTGTGCCCTTCTTTTGAATCCTTCCAGAGATCCCATAGTTCATGAATATATGACAAGAATCAGAAAAGAGACGACCATCAGTATGATTCCTTGGACTGTTAAGCTGTTTGCTGCTCCCAAAAAGACTGCAGTCTCATAACTCTTTCTCTTGACTGCTCCCTTATCCTCTCCACTTTTGGGCTGTACAGCCAATACCATCTCTGATACCTTTGAAACTTGTATAATCTCTCTCTGAGTCACCTTAATTCAACAGGACTGTAGAACATTACAAAATATTTTTGTTTGGTTTTGGTCAAAGGGACATGCTAAAACAGCTCACAAAAATCTGAAAGGTGACAGAACTGGCTCTAGGGGCAGGAGCAAGTGGTTGAGACCAGGGAGGTAGGGAGAGGAGGACGGAGACAAGCAGAAATTCCCCCCACCAGCAGGAGAGCGCCAACTCCAATAGGACCTCATCTCATGGAACCATATTCTATGAATTCATCCACTTCCCTGGAAAAAAAACAAACCAAAACAACCCCAAAAAACAAAACAAAAAACCCACAACCAACAAAAAACCCAAAACAAAACTACTAATTCTGAAAGAGCTTTTCATCATAAAAAACCCAAGCAAAACCCACAAAAAAGCAACCACAAACCTACAACCACTTGCATCTCTTCCTGATAAACAGGACAGTTAAATAACCTATTGGTTTCTTAAAAGGCATGACCTGAGACACCATGGGTGTAATGGACTGCAAAACTTGCATTTATCTTTGAGCACATTTCCTCCCAAACAAAAATGGTAAGTTAAACACCCATGTCTTGAGAGCATTATGAAAGGAGGTCCTACTGAAAAGTCTGAACATCTCTGCACATTCATTGCTTGAAGAAATTCAAGTATACTTCTCAACCTTTGTGTACATAGTATAAACACACTAGATGAGAACCCACGACTCTGAAACAAAAGGGTTTTTTTCTTTTTCAGTGGACAGTATTAACAGAAATAAACCTTAATTTTCTAAGTGCTTGCAGCAGAAGGCATAAAATGGTATACCTACTGGTCGAACTCTAATGGAAATGAAAGTACTACTATCTCAGGCATACATATCCTACACAATGGAATTCACATATGGGTAACCAACCCCTTGGATAGGGACAAAAATTACAAATCACCCTTATTTCAAACCTTCCCAATATTTATTACAAAGATCTGTTAAACTTATGGGAACAATGCCAACCATGACTGAAGAACTCATGCTGAATTCCCTGGTCATATTATAAGGCAAGACTGCTGCACAAACTTACACCATCCAGTAACTTAAAACACACGTCATGAGGAAAACTTGTAGAAAAAATACTTTATGTAATTATTACCAAAATTTCACTATAGGGTGTGAAAATCAAATGCTTTGTAAATAAGCTACATTACTAAACTTCATAATAAAAATGAATGAGAAAGCTTCACAAAGGCTATAAAGACATAACGTTAGAGACCTTCTGTACCTTACAAAGAACAGTCTCTCTCTTTCTCCTCCATTAAATGTAATTAGACTCTTGGGCCTAATGTTAGCAATAAGTTACACAAATTAAGATAAAACCTCGACAAGAACATACTCACTTTTGCAAATTGAATTCAAGAACAAGTACTTGGGGCTGCAGAGCTCTTTCACAGCTCCACTCTTGCTAAATCAAAGAAAGCACATGCCATTTCTGAAACCTTGTTAAAGCAGATGTTCTTTTTATTAAAAAAACATTAGAAAATTGTGATGAACTCACAGGAATGTAAGAGACTGTTACGTGTGAAGAGAGGCAAACTTATTTAGTATGTAGTGGTACAATAATTCTGTCCAGAAAACCATGTCACCACTTGAGCTGTTGAACTAAGATATTAAACATGATTATACAAGTCAGGGAAAAACACTGGTAAGCTAAGTGATTTAAGTTCCTCCACAGAATGCTCAAATCACACTCAGGGACAAAGACTCAACCACCTAGGAAGGTGGAATTCGGCAGAAACCTCTCTTTGCCAAAGATCATGGAGTGAATCTTCTAGTGCAATGAACTTCTAACACAGCATTTGTACTTGAGGAAGAATTTCCTCTCAATTCTTACACTAATCAAGCTGAAGATGAATCTCCCTTAACTGGAGAGCTGAAAGCTGAATACTGAATTTTTGCTTCTCATACAAAAAAATTCTCAACCATCTTGAGTATTTTGTGCCAGTAACAGTGAAAGGTATGTTAACCTATATTTTACACTTGCTTGTATTAACGAGTACACTCTCAAAAAAAAAAAAATTTGCCCTATCATTATAACTTTCTGAAGTGTCTGACACCTGAAACTAATTCCATAACCTCGTATTACCTACTACTACCCACTACAATAACACAAATTGTAACAGCAACAGAAAATGGAAATTACAATCCAGGAACAGCTAGTCTTCCTAGTTTTCCGTACAAGTTAAATATTTACTAATTTGTCCCACTTCACCTTTCATACGTATTTTTTACTGTTATAAAACCTGAAACAAGTTTCTCAACAGAAAAGTAGAAAATAGGTAATATACTCAGACATCACTTCTACCTGATATAACTATGCATAAAAATTAAGTTAAATGAAAATCTAATGGATGTAAGATAATGAAACTTCTCTATAACAGACAAAGTTTTCCTCCTGGTGCTGCTGTCAGATATCAGCAATTCAGATATTTCAAAATGGGAAATCGGAAGAGAGGAAGAACACCTTCAGCTGATGATTGGAGGATATCTTTGTATTGCACTACTCAGTGAAGTAAATTGTACAGGTATTATACATCTATCCATCTATCTGGACTTCTATAAAGCCTTCGACATGGTGCCCCACAACATCCTTCTCTCTAAATTGGAGACACATGGATTTGATGGGTGGACTATTCAGTGGATAAGGAATTGGTTGGACGGTCGCATCCAGAGCGCAGTGGTCAACGGCCTGATGTCCAAATGGAGACGGGTTACAAGCGTTGTCCCTCAGAGGTCCATACTGGGACCAGTGCTGTTTAATATTTTCATCAATGACAGAGAGAGCAAGATCAAGTGCACCCTCACAAGTCTGCAGATGACACCAAGCTCAGTGGTGCAGCTGACATGCCAGAAGGATGGGATGCCATCTAAAGAAACCTGGACAAGCTGGAGAGGTGGGCGTGTGTGAACCTCATGAGGTTCAACAAGGCCAAGTGCAAGGTCCTGCACTTGGGTCGGGGCAACCCCCGATATCAATACAGGCTGGGGGACAAAGGCATTGAGAGCAGTCCTGCAGAGAAGGACTTGGGGGTGCTGGTGGATGAAAAGCTGGACATGAGCCAACAATGTGTGCTTGTAGCCCAGAAAGCCAACCATATCCTGGACCACATCAAAAGAAGTATGGCCAGCAGGTCGAGGGAGGTGCTTCTGCCCCTCTACTCTGCTGTGGTGAGACCTCACCTGGGGCACTGTGTCCAGCTCTGGGGCCCTCAGCACAAGAAGGATATGGAAATGTTGGTGCAGGTCCAGAGGAGGGCCACAAAAACGACTGGAGGGCTGAAACACCTCTCCTACGAGGACAGGCTGAGAGAGTTGGGGTTGTTCAGCCTGGAGAACAGAAGACTGCGAGAAGACCTTATTGCAGCCTTTCAGTACCTAAAGGGGGCCTACAGGAAAGATGAGGACAATCTTTTTAGCAGGGCCTGTTGTGACAGGACAAGGAATAATGGTTTTAAACTAAAGGAGGGTAGAATTAGGCTGGATATAAGGAAGAAATTTTTTACCATGAGGGTGGTGAAACACTGGAATGGGTTGCCCAGAGAGGTAGTAGAGACCCCATCCCTAGAAACATTCAAGGACAGGTTGGACGAGGCTCTGAGCAACCTGATCTAATTAAAGATGTCCCAGCTCACTGCAAGGGGGGGTTGGGCTAGATGACCTCTAACGGTCCCTTCCAACCCAAAGCATGCTATGATTCTATACAAAAGGGCACTGAACATTAACAGTATATTAAAAAAGTTATTGAGCAGTACTTAGAAGAATCAATCACTCACCCAACCCCTTAAACAAATACCTAAAGATTAAGTTTGTACAAGTTCTACATACCAGCGATGCAAACATGTTTACATGCATTACACCAACATAGCTGATAAATCCCTAAAGAATACATCACAACACTGTATTGTCCCAATATTTAGAATTCAGTCAACAGGTACTTCTGAATCAGAAGGTAAGTACTCGGTATCTCAAAATAATCCTGATAGCATAAACTTTAAACAGTGCCATTTAGAGCCACTTTAGGTAGCAGCATCTTCACTAATCATTGTTTAGTTTCATTCCAAAAGAACCACAGTATTAGCTCCTTTGGAGTCAGCATTATTATTGACTTATTAGAAGTTTGAGCTTCGTAAGAACACACTGATGCCATCCAACTAAAGATAAACTGCTATTAAATTCAAAACTCTAGAGCCAAATTTCCCATATTAAGCTTATCTAAGCTTATCTAAGAATGTAAGCTGCATATTTGGCAGTTCTACTTCGGGTTAAAGAATAAAGCCTTCAGTAAATTAGCCTTTAACAGGTTTTACTACACTAATCCTTTGAATAAAAAGAACCATAGCACTCTGGGCATAAGGTACTTCTTTATTAAATTCACATCTACATAACTGTAAAAATATAGATTTTCAAGTGGAAGTATTACTTTGTAAATCCTTCAGCAAAATTATGATCCTGGATGCTGCCCTCTCATGCAGAGACCACACAGACAGGTGGTTTCCTCTACAGGTGGAGACAAATCAAGCAGTCTTATGTACAAGACCGCATTGGTAACAGTCTATGATACTGAAGCGTTTCAGAAAATAGTGTTACAATTATGAAGTTATCCCACGCAAAACTGATTACTAAAATGTGCCAGAAATACTGGCACCCATCATCAATGATGCAGTCAGGACAGCTCGAAGTATTCTCACTGCTTTTGCCCAAAACCTGGCAGCCTTGTCCTGCTGCAAAACCAGCTGTCAAGACTTCAGCTGCTGCTCCACTGACCGCCACCAGAAGTTGCGTATGGCTTGAATGCCAGCAGTGATGGATCTTGTTTTTCCCTGAGAAAAGCCAGAGAAGAGAATGAAAACGCAGGGGAGGAAAAAGGGGAGAGTCTAGAACTAAATGATATGGAGAGAGGCTCATAATTGGAGAAACCAGAGTAATTTTTCATTCAAGCAATAATCAAAAGAAGAGTAAAGTTGAATTACTCTAAATTCCCTGCTTGTATAAAAAGCAGAATCCAGTGTCAAAGAGCAAGGCTAAGATGACAGAACAGACAGCAAGAGCACTAACTGGATATGGGGCTCAGTGCCAATATCAGCATTTCTATATGCTGCTCAGGAAGCTGCCACTGTCTTTACACAAAATTTTTCAGATCAAAAGAGGTCAGCCAAACAGTAACAGTAAAGAGTGAAAGCTGTGGTCCACTGGAAGACATAAACTCTCTTTCCTCTGTAAGACAGGGGGATGGAAAAACAGAGTATTTTCTCTGATTCAGGTACAAGAAATGTGATGAAAATTGAACTGAAAAGGTTAGATTGTTACAATTTCTACATACATAATCTGGCACATCTACCTTGTAAGCAACAGGAAAAAGCAGCAAATTTTGCAGAGAAAACACCAAATATCACTGTGAAGCACCAGAGCCATAACCACCGCACAACACTCATGTCTTCACTGCAGTCACCATGAGAAACAGTCAGGTTTACAGAAGGGGTTTCAGTGGAGACACTTCATCCAGACCTTAACCATACACATCTCTAGTGTCTGACAGGCAGCAAGAACTCTACTTACTATATGTCCATGCTTCATCACTGCAAAGCTTGAAAATACTTGGTCCTTCTCTTGCCTAGCAACGTGAGGAGACTTGACCAGCTCAAATGGAAAACTAGTCTTCCTAAACATACTTTTTCAAGCCTTCACAGGAGCAAATTCTCACAACGCAATGGAGCAGCACAGCTGAAAAACTTCAGGATGCAACAATACACACCACCCATGCCTCAACACACACATGTACCCATGTCTCTCAACAGTCTTGAGTTACAGCCTCTACTCCTTCCTACCAGTTTTCCCACGTGAGCTTAGGATATGATTCTGCAAGATGGAGATAACCTTCACCTTATTCCAGAGCCCTTTCCTTCCTTATTTTACACCAGCTCTGGCCTCACTACAGCTCACTACAAGCCAGCTTAGTGGAATAAAATAGCAGAAAAACTCAGGAGAAATATACCTCCCATTCTCAGGAGCGAAGAGCTTTAACGCAAGATCTTCTGCACATAAAACACTGGTCTCTCATCATCACCAAAACCATTGCAATTTTTGATGAGTTACAGATTTTTAAAAGCTAAATTGTTACCAACTATTATTGGGTATAGAAGGGCCAGTTTACACCCAAAAAATCAGACAAAACACAGGTAAGAAAATTCCACATGCTTGTGTGTTTAAGTGAAAGAACAAATAAAATCCAAACCTACTCCAGAACAGTGCTGCGTGATCAGCAACAAATGATTCAGGAACAGCGAAGTACCCAAAGGTAACAGAGAGAAATTAAGATAAAAATCAGGATGGCAGTGAACAGATCTGCTTTCTTGATTTCAGAAGAAATTGACAAATGCAGATTTAGGACTGGGATTAGGATTTTGGGGTCCCACTTACAAATGGGAGCTTTGGGGCAAAAATGAAAATTACAGAATCAATTAGAATGCAATCCAATAATGTCACCCAATGCAAATAAGGCTACAATTTAAGCAGTATTTTCTTGATGTCTACATGAATTGTTGCAGACTATTTCAAATAATCTGTCATTAGTGGCATTTTCAAATGTATTAGGTTACATTATGAGGAAAATACTTGATCCTTTCTTCTAAAAATGAAACCAGACTAGTCTCTTAAGATAAACCAGTTAACATAATTTATAGAAGTTAGAGAGCTTCAGCTTTCTCTTATGCAAAGAAACCAATGCACACCTTCACCCAGAATAGGTTTTGCTCATTTTCTTAAAAGAACCAGAAGGGTCCAAAGATCAGTACCGTGAATTATAGAGACACATCAAGATTTACATATGAAGCAAAGTTAGGAAACACACAAAAGGATGTACAGATAAGGAACAGCCTACAGAAATTAAACAATGCATTTTTAATTTAATTTTAATTAAAAGAACAACAGGCTATTCAACAAAGAAAAGAACTGGTTTGCTTACAAAAATAAGTACCTTTGAAAAGTCATTACTTTAAGATTTTAAGGGCTGTGCACAAAAGAATCCAAATAGCTGCGTAAACTGAGTAAGACAGCCAAATACAAGGATATCATTCCAGTCAACCCATCACGCAGCTGTAGCAGCTAAATAGTACTGTCAGGGCAGTGCTGCTGGCTCCCTCCATTCTCCAGTTCAAGGGGAGGGGTGTTAGGACCTCAAGATTGTCTCAATTTTTTTTTTCAACCAGTAATTTTTTTTCACCACAGGACTGGGTGAGCGAGTGTAATCAAGAGGCCTTACATGACCGCAGATCAATTAAAAACAGTTTTCTAGCACAATTTTCAAAGTACCACTCAGTATAAAGGCTGAAAGAAAATAAATTTTAAATCTGCCATAAAAATATTTTAGTCAACGTTCTCAGTGAGCAGTAAGAGGCTGGGAAACTCTGCATAATGGCAAAGCCTGCAGATACGAATTTAGAGGATGAGACAGAGATAAAAAAATAGAAGAGGAAGAAAAAAAAAAAAATCAAGTGACACTGTGAAGGTCCTAGGTCCAGCACAACTGGCAGTTGTCTGAAATTAATAAAACCATGCTGAATTTAATTTCTGTCTGTACTATGCTAACCAGGCTCTCCAAGTTCTTGACAACTTATTAGCTCAGACACCTGCATTTTAATCACCAATAAAGAGAACAGAGCTCTTGGACAACAGATTGCTCCCTCTCTGACACTGTTGCATCCTGCAGGGTCCTGGCCAAGTGGTAGGCTACTGTCTGGGCACCAACCTTAAATTCTTTTACTCACTAGAACATGCAACTGTTGTTACTATAGATACCATACAGTCTAATTATGAAGCCAGTTAATACAGTCTTTCACACAGAGTTGAGTTGAAAACACTATAAATACAGAACCTTAACTGAGAATTGAAATGTCACATTTTAGGTCAGTAAAATTAGTTTTGGAAATATTTTTATTTTGTTGTAGTAAGAAAGTTTAAAAAGTAACAGCAGATGCTGCAGTCCTGTATTTTCCATGTCAGATGTACAAAGGCAAGTATTTGTGCTTTAGAGTTCATCTAAGCCTAGAAAACAAAAGAGGGTAGCAGAGATATGATGCAGTATTAGTGTTCCAAAAAGCCCAACAGGTTAGCCCAACTTCTAACTGTCCTGGTTTCAGCTGGGATAGAGTTAATTTTCTTCCTAGTAGCTGGTATAGTGCTGTTTTGCATTTAGTATGAGAATACTGTTGGTAGCAACAACTAAAACATCAGTGTGTTAAGTAGTGCTTATACTAGTCAAGGATTTTTCAGCTTCCTGTGCTCCACCAGGGGCACAAGAAGCTGGGAGGGGGCACAGCCAGGACAGCTGACCCAACCTGGCCACAGGGCTATTCCATACCATATGGCGTCACGCTCAGTATAGAAACTGGGGGAGTTGGCTGGCGGGGGCAGCGATCGCTGCTTGGGGCCTGGCTGGGCATCGGTCAGTGGGTGGTGAGCGATTGCATTGTGCATCACTTGGTTTGTATATTCCTTTATCATTATTATTTACTTTCTGTTCCTCTGCTGTCCTATTAAACTGCCTTTATCTCAACCCACAGGTTTTACCTCCTTTTTCCCTCCATTCTCTCCCCCCATCCCACCGGAGGGGGGAGTGGTGAGCAAGCAGCTGTGTGGTGCTTACTGTTGTGGTTTAACTCCAGTTGGCAACTAACCCTGCAGGCACCCTGTGAACAGCACCGGTACCTTACTGGGAAGCAGCTCCTCTGATGATTGTGCTAACGGCCTCACAGACAGATTTTTTTATTAGCAGCTTTGCACATAACTTTCTTTTCTACCACCCCTCTGAGCACTCGTTACGTGCGCTCTGTGCGCCGCTAGGAAGGAAAACAAGGTTCCAAGATTATGCTTTCTAATTTTGCAGAGTGAGAACATAGGTTTTTGCCCTAAGGAAGCATTTAATAACTGACATTTTTCAGTAGGGGAGGGAAAAAAAGAAAACCCCAACCAAAAAAAAAAGAGACTTTACTTGAACAAGCCAAGAACACTACAGTGACTTTACCATTTTGTTTGGAACCTGAGCATATAAAACAACAGTAACTTTTTTCAAAATAATGTCAGAAAAATACTGACCTCCTGAACAAGAGCTGCAACACTGTTCACATGCCAATTACTCAGAGCAATCAACTGGCAAGTCTGGTCACTGGGTTTAATCTTTACTGCCAAATCAACCAACTGTGTTAGTGAGGCAAATCAACGCAGGTATATCTGGTTTTCTGCGAGTCTTGACAGAGTTTCTAAACTTTATCACTACTTTTCACCATCAGCTACTCAGAAACAAATTTTGGGATGTACATTATCTATTGTCCATTATTTCTGTTTTGCCACTTCAAACTGAATTATTACAATGCAATTTAGGTCAGGTTATAAATCTGTTTGCAAATCTGAAAATAATCAATGCAACAGCCATTAGAGATTGTCAGTGGAGACAACAGACTAATCACCCAGGAACCCCAATACTTACAATAATGCATTCGCTTTTCCAAGTCAAATCTGCAATCTTTGCTTTAAAGTTGCAGAAATTTACAACTTTTGAAATCAAAGCCATCATTTTATCCTTCTGACATATCTGTTTACCAGAGGCACTCTGTTAAATAAAACAGTTTTATTCCACTCAATTTAAAGAAAGCATATGAGAGGAGATACAGTTCTCTGGTCCCCAGAGACTTCAAATCATCTCAGCAATGAAGGCAGAGAATTTTGTTCCAGCACTACCAAGGCTACAATGCCTGCAACAATAAAATCTATTTTTTGTAAAGCAGAAATAATAAAGCAAAACTAGGAAGCTTTAGGCATCCCACACTTTGGGAAGTTTTAAGTATCCCACAGATAGACTTCATCCACCACTTCCCCAAGTTTTGGAACTTGAACCAAAAGCTTCACTTGTCCTTTTCCAATTGACCAACTGGTTGGAAGATACTATCTGGGATGTATTTTCAACCTGAAGCCAGCTGACATTTGATATTTAGAAAAGAAAACTATTTACTCATATTTATTTAGAGAAGAACATCCAACAGAGTCAGCATTCATAACCTTTTTTGTTCTTGATGAGTTCTACATTTATGAGAAGAGATATACCTATCTCCAGATATTTAGTCAACATGCACAGATTGCTGAGTTCCCGGCAGGGGGAGTATCACCTAACAAATTAAGTATTGAAATCAGAATCTATTATCTATTATTATCTATTAACTCAAATGATTCTAAGTATGTATCTGTATTCTTTCCAGGCCAGTTCTGGAATTCTGATTGCAAACATGGGGTATTTATTACAAAACTTTAAGTTTTAACAAGCTAAACCCATAAACACACTTCTAATGCTTTCTTATTCCTCTAAACCTTAAGCATCCATTCAAATAGCTCCCATGCGTAATATTTCAGTCTTTGAGTAATAAGTCTTACCATTTTTACCAATGCCTCTATTTTGCTTTTGGTTCTGTACACCATGTGTACATTGAATTGATGCAGTGCATTTCCACATGGTTCTACACTGCAAGTCTGGAAACCAAAGCAAGTGCAAATTTTACCTGCTAAATAAAAAATTTCAGAAATATACCTGTAAGAATATACTAATGATATATGAATCCTTGGATACCTGCATCGGTGTAATGGTCAGCAATAATATGCTTGATTGTTTATGGGTTTCTCAAAGTACAAGTCAGAAATTAGACACGGAATTTGTTGCAAAGAAATCATAAAATAAGGCAAATAATTTATCCTTGTGTTATTTTTTTAAATAAAGAAGAAAATAAGGCTGCATAAAAGGCTGAGCTGAAGGGACAGCAAGCTTAAATTAAGTATGTTGATAGACAAGCTCTAGCAAATCTTGTTGTAGCAGATTAAGTTACTATCCTCAGCTATAGACTCCATTCCCGTCAGAAGTTAGTGATCCCAAAAGCAGACTTGGCAGATGGGAAAAGTTATGACACCTCAGTCACTTCAGTGCTAAAGCTAGCATCTTAGTTTGGGTCAGATATTACACTATGAACTGAAATGACCAAGGAACATGCACTTCTGCTAATTCTGCAAATGACAAACTAGAGCAGAGGAGCTGAGCAGGGAAAGGGAGAAAAACTTGAGATCACCAAATCTGGCAAGATTTCCCAGAGCCATAGTTGCAATCTAAATTTCTTCTAAAGTAGCCAGAATCAGATGTGCCCCTTGTCACAAATCCATCCAAGAATGAAAAACACACTCTTGCCAAAAAGTATCAGAAGTACAATGTGAACTGTTAAACAATTAGTAACTAAGTTTAACAGGCACTGATTAGTCCTGCTATGTACCTCAAAGGCTAAATACTCAATTTCAAATTATCTTTAAGAAATCAAGAACTGAGGTTTTGCATGGAATTTTAATTATCACATGAAGTTCCAACTACAGATGTTATAAGGAGCACTAACACACGTAATACCAAAAGAAAACCATTAAATATCTAAGATTTGACAAGAGCGTGCACTTAAAAGGGAACACAAACTAGCCTGCATTTACTACCCAGCCACTTAGGTATGCAGTTGCATTCATTAAATATTTGGATAGAAAAGACTGAAAATATTGACAGAAGGAGAAACTGTATGAAGTTCTCACCAAAAGAAGTCAGAAACTGGCTTAGGGGATGAAGTATATATAAATTAAGGTTTGCAACTCAAGTTGTTAAGCCTAAAAATAAAACCATATATGTAAATATCTAATACTTTACTACTACAGAAGTAGTATTTCAGATTTTATACAACCTATGAAGTAAAATTCTTGAAATTTGTACCGTGAAGTTATCACCCTAGTACTTTTTTATTAGGATTAAAACACATACAACATTTTACTTCATATAAGGTTTATAAATTAAGAACCACCAGCCACAGTAACCACACTCAAGGCTTCAAAAAGAGCTTGTACATAACAAGCAGGCCTAACTCTTTGCTTCTGCAGATTATCCCCTTCCACTTACCTTTAACTGAGGTTTTCAGTTTCTGAGATTCCTTTGCTTTTCCAAACAAGTACATAAGAAAAATTGCAAGATCAGCATCATGCAGATGCCTTTCTAAGAGGACCCCACCCAGCTCTGCACATTGTCCACTGATCAAAACTGAGCCATCAATGCCGAATCCCAAATGAGACTAAATACGGCACTTTTGTAGAGAGCAGTTCACAGTTATTGTATTACTATATTGTTACATTATTTTGTTAATCCCTTGCTGAGATTTTTCCAGCTCCCCTTTTAAAAAATAAACACACCAACCAACCTCCAAAAAAACAGCTTTTTACATGCTTGTAGCTCAGTGCAGCACAGTATCCAGTTGAGATAATCTACCACATTTTTACAGAACAAATTTCAGTAAGGTGTAAATCAGGGCTTCTGGCTGTTTAGGATAACAAAATAGAAATGCCCTACTGAGTCAGACCAATGGTCCATCAAACCCAGAACTCTCCATCTGACAGTGGCAACCAGACATGCTGTTTAGGGATACCATGTGCATCCAGATGTTCAATTGTTAAAGGACATCAGATGGTACATCCCTGACTATTCAATTATGAACCATTAAATAGATCTGTCAATGGATCTGCTGCTTCGGAATCTGTAGAACTCCTTTTTTGAACACACTGATATTGGTTGCCTCCACAAACTCCTATGGCAATAAATGCCAGTAGTTCACCATCCAGGATGCAAAGTGCCAGCTTCTTTTATCTGTTTCAAACCTACCACTTTAATCAAGTGCATCCTCATTTTGTAAGATCCACACCCTCCATGGCTTTTTTCCTAAAATTTCCATCACGTCCCCTTTCCAATGGAAGAGTTCTAGTCTTTCTAGTCTCTTCTTGTACGGTGCCATCCCTGGATGTTTTTTAGTGCCTTTTTCTATTTTTGTTTTAGTTCTACGTACTTCCTTTAAATGCAGAGACCTGCATTGTACACAACAGTGATGACCATGAAATATCTAAGGAAAAACAACATATCATGACTACTCAAAATTGATCATATGACAACTCCCTAACAGCTTACTAGTTGAAACAAGACTGATACCAAAAAAGAAAGTTTAACCTAAAAATTACTTTGTAAGCAATAAGCCAAAATAACTCTTAAATGCTGCTTCAAAACATATTAGATGCAGAGTCTTCTTTTTCAGTCGACAAGAAATAGCTCTTCGTTGCATTTCACTTTTGACCTCTCCTCACTTGAAAATTGGCAAAAGCTTAAACAAAGTAATGACCTACAAAATATGTCAAAATAACTAGTCTTGAATGGCTTTTTGACTGTTCTGTTATCTTAAAACCATCCTCAGTATTTTTTCTTTTGGGAGGTAGGACAACTGACATTTATTCTTTGTATTCCTAGCTTTCCTTGGGATGCACTTTCAGTCCTTAATCTTTACATCTCGCTTGATGAGCCAATGAAGAAAGAAGAAATTTAAGAAGGCTAAAAGGTAGAATAGAGTCCACCCCACTGCAGAATCCTCAGATAGCCACATTTCTCCTCTTTCCACTGAAGCCAAGTAACTTGCCTGTTTTGAGTTCTAGGTAGCCCTCATCATACCAGCTTGAAGCAACATGCTTTGTCAGCAAGTGGTTGATGACAATAGTTGAAGTCTTGAAAAAAGATCACAACACACACTAGATGAATATTTTACGAACAGACAAGAATTAAATTGATAACTCAGGAGAAAAAGTCTACAAATCTAACAAGAACCTAAGTTCTTGTTAAGTTCACATGCATTTTCAGTGCTGTTTATACTCTTAAAAAAAATAAAGATGTGAAACAGACTATTCCACCGGTCAAAACCAAAACCAGTACTACAGGGCTCATAAGTCATTTAGTCAGTCAGCCCAAAAAGACAATGCCAAGCTGATCAGCTTTTACCTCACTTTACTCTAAGACACTGTGCTAATTCCTCTCAGTAATTCAGTTACTAATTTAGAACACATCTTGATTACTGGAAAAAAATGAAATGGTAAGAGCTTGCATTATGTTGGTTTTAATAATTCTACAACAACAATCACCACTTTTAAATGTGTATATCCAGTTCCATTTCAACTCATTTTCCTTCTCTCCTGCATTTGAGAACTTCTAATACTGTTCAAACAAAATGTAAATGCCACCGCATAGTAGCACTAAGTAATTCCATCACTGCTTGATCTTACAGGAACTGATTCTGCAGGAAGCATGTGATGTCCACTAATGCTATAGTCTCCCACTAACACAGGACTAAGTTTGTCTGCTGACATCATATGCCCTTTCAGACATCAGGAAGAAAAGGTTTGCTCTCTGAAAATAAGGATATACGTACTTAAGTACAATCAATATAATCCAAACCGATACAATCCAAACCCTCATGTGTTTGAAATCTCTGGATGCTTAACCCAAAAGCATGAGCTTTGCCTTCAGAGATGAGAGAACATTTAGAAAATAGGACATAACGGAGGAACTTGCAACACGTTCTCTTAACCAATACAAGACATGGAGTTATCTGTAACAGTTTTTCTATAAAAGAATATTTAATTTTCTTAGCCAAGGTGCCATGATTAATCTATCTCAAATTTCATTAACAAGTAGCTGACAAGTCAATGGCAATTTGATAAAACAAGAGAAACAAGGGCGACCACAAGTTCTCAACCATGACACTGCAGGGGCAATGCATGATCTGATATTAATGTCAAGCCTTGCCTTTATGCACAGAGGTGCACAAAAAAGTTGTCACAATATCTGCTGTTCAGAAAAATTTAACTCAGTACCACAACGACCATGCAGAAAAACATGCTTCCCTCCCTAAATTTCTTCTCTGCCACACTGAAGACCAGCTTCTAAATAAGTGATTAATAGAGGAGGTGTTACCAAAGCATACTACCTTCATTGACCTTAATTGTGAAGATCATCCCAGTTAAAAAAACACTTGGGTTTACATTTGAATACTCATCTGAGAGCTAACTCCGCTGATCTCTCTGCCACCCAAACCAAGATCAAGATTTGGCTCTAGGGAAATGGACAGGTGATAGAAACATCAAGAGTGAAGTAATTTCTCTCAATAGTGTTTTTACCAAGGCATCATACCAGTTATATTTTACCTGCCTTCAACCTTCAACAAGCCAAACTTTTAAAGTTTGGTTACTCTTTTGTATACACCTCATTAAACACAAGTCACTCTTACGCCATCACACTGCTAACAGCAGCTAACACATATATCACTGGCAATCTTTATAATATACTGTTGGAATGAGAAGTGACTCTTTCAGGCACTAGTATACATTGTCCCTCTTTGATCACACACGTTTGTACTCAGAACTCCACTCAACACTACTGGTACCTAAATGAACACTTCTTTTCCAGCCTCTCCTTCCTAACTTTAAAAATATACACTTATCCTTGGCAACAGACTTGGAATGCATACAGCCACCTCCCAGTGTCATTGCCAGGTCAAAGAGCAGCTGCTGAGGTTGCACCGGCACTTTCCGGTTATCAAAGGGTTTTCGTTTTGCTGAATTCAGCTTTCTAGAGAGCTTGAAGATACCACTGAACAACTTCACACAATGAAAATAAGACAATTCACACTGACTATTCATGTAACGGTTGATGCACATACACAGGTATGGGCTTTAGATGCTAACATACTATTACCACACTTGAGTACTCCTAATACCTTTTGTAAAGGACCGCTTAACTGTCACTTTTAATATATCCTCACCATCACTAATCGTTCCTGGTTGTAAACTACTTTTTCCCCCCTAAAAAAGATTATTTGACAGTCTTCTGCATCATCTGTTACGGCCAAATAACCAAGTATGACCTTCCAACCATTTCCCCAGCAGATGAATCCTGATGCAAGAGAAGAATGAAACTTATGGTTTGGTTTCTGTCTTATTTTTCTTAAGAACTATCTTTTTCCAGAATGCCTATCTATTATACCATCTATTATTTTGTTAGAACTTTGCGGGACATGAAGAGTTTATTTTCTATGCTGATAAAGTATAACGAATTCAGATAATAAAGTTTATGATTAACAACCATGAGCTGCACTGTCACATGTATCAACCATCAAGCCTTTTTTCTAATTTTAGGGAAGAAATTTAAAAAATGAAAGATTAGAGGCAAAATCAAGTACTAAAAATGTTAACATAAAATCACATTAAATATTTCTTACTCATCATTTTTCTTTAGAAGACAATTATGGCCAACCAGAATAGATAGATGATGCAACAGGCAAATCACTTAAGGAAACATAAGGCACCGAGGTCACCTTTATATAACAGGTAATAATTATAGGTATGTTGAAACAATTACATTTTTGTATCTAATTATTTGGCATCTTGTAAGAAAGCAGAATTAGATCCACAAGAGAATCTAAATGCCATGCCACCTATTAAACTCCACAACCCACAGGTAAGGAACCAAGCTCTGCTCTACAATGAAAAGGGCACATTACAGATGTGCTTTCAAATGTCTATACTCAACATGAGTAGGAACTGGCCAAGTCAGCCAAGAATAAACACAAAGCAAAAAACCCAGAGGTTTAAGTCTCCTGAATTTCACACCATGCTGGGGGGGGGGGGGGGGGTTGGT